>CAUYRT010096961.1:0-49067 GCA_963574885.1 Lepilemur ruficaudatus
GTCCCAACTACTTGGGAGGCTGAGGCAGAAGGATTGCTTGAGCCCAGGAGTTTGAGGTTGCTGTGAGCTAGGCTGATGCCACGGCACTCTACAGCCTGGGCAACAGAGTGAGACTCTGTCTCAAAAAAAAAAAAAAAAAAAAAAAATCCTGGGGAGGGGAAGGTCAGCTACAAGGCAATCTAGAACCCCAAAAGGATCTGGGCAGTCAGGTTTTTGTTCTCAGTGGCACCAAGTCAGGAGGGTGGGAGAAAAATTGGGAACATTAATTTGGAGAGTTGTAGCTAGATATTGAAAGAAACTAGAAGAATTAAGAATTTGTTAAGGACTGACAAAATGTGCAAGACAGCAGGATCCAGTCCAATTTACAGGTAGATAACAAAGTAGAAAGTAAAATGTAGTTTGCCAAGAAGTGAAGAATAGCTGAAAGACAATGAACAGGACTAGAATCTAATAACCCGCAAGGGTGTCCTATAGTTTTTTTTTTTTTTTTAAGAGAGAGTCTCACTCTGTTGCTTGGGCTAGAGTGCCGTGGCCTCAGCCTAGCTCACAGCAACCTCAAACTCCTGGGCTCAAGTGATCCTCCTGCCTCGGCCTCCCAGAGTGCTAGGATTACAGGCGTGAGCCACCGCGCCCGGCCCTAGATTCCCAATCTTTATGTGAATGATGTCACCATAGACCCAGTTTCTCAAGCAAGAAATCTTTTGAGTTGTTTATGACACCTTGGTCCCCCTCACTGACCATATCAATCACTGAGCTTTGTCAATTCTCCCTCAGAAATGTTTTCCTGAACTAATCCTCTCTGTCACTATGTTCAAGCTCCCATCACCCTTTGCTGACACAATCACAATAACCTCCTGCGTGCTCTGCCTGCCTTCAGTGCATCTGGGTGCAGTTTCCCACGTGGTCTTCCTAGAACACCCCAGTGCAGTCCAGTCACTGGCCGACATAAAGACCACAGCGGGCTCCCCCTTACCTACGGGAGAACATCCAAGAACTTCAGCAGCACCCACAGCAGCCTTTATAATCTGGCCTCAGGTCTTCTTAAGACTCATGTTCCCCACCTCTCCCTACCATATGGTGTATTGTCCGGTATGAATTGCTTACTGTTCCCCAAACGTGCCCTACTCTTTCAAAACTTTGGGCCTTGGCCCATGTTACTCCCTCTGCCTGGAATCTTCCCCACTACTCTGAGCCTGGGAAATTTCTCCTCTTCTGTGAAGAGCCAGCTCAGAGTTGACATTCTTTTTGAACTCTCTCAAGAAAAGTTAGTATTCCCCACCCCCACCCCACCCCCACACAGTCTGTTTGTCCCTCTAATATGGAACTTATCACACAGTGCTGTAGATACCTGTTTTACAGGTCTGGCTCCCCTGCTGGACTGTGTGTTACCTCAGAACCTAGCATAGCACTTGGAACGTGGCAAGAGCTCAAAAAACGTTGTTGAAAGAATAGACAGAAGGGCGAATGAGTGGAGTTGGCCCCTAGCTCTCATAGCTGGCCCGTTTCCTACTTTGTTGTGTAAGAGTCCCTGCCTTAAGCCCCTAGTCTGGTGCCCCCAGCTCCTGAGTCCTACCTCTGTGTCATGTTTGGCACCTTAGTCTTCACAGGAAGAGTGCTTCGTCTAGCTCTTGCCAGACCTTTTGACACCTGGCAACCTGCTCTGGAAGCCCAGGCCCCATGGCACGGCCTCTGTCGCTGGCTGCCAGACGCTCTGGCTGCCAACCACCTGCCTGTCTGGGCTTCCTCCTAGCTTCTGCCGCATCCTGGTTACCCAGATGCTCGCTCTACCTGCCTGTCTGAATAGCTGGCTGGGGCTCTCCTGCTACTTCTGGAATCTTCTGCTTTACCCTGGCCCATCTGTTCTCAAAGTTCTGACCCTGTTCTAGCTTCCCCTGCCAGCAAAGGAGTCGCCATTTCTATCACTGTCCACCTAGGAGACTAGGTAGAACTTACTGATTCAGTTCATGGGCTCCAGAATAACTGTGTAGATTCAAATCTCACCTCTTTCACTCACACCTAGTTGTGTGATCTTGGGGCAAGTCACCTCATCGTTTGAACCACAGCTGACTGGCTCATCTGCAAAATGGGTGTGATAATGATACCTACATCCTAAGGTCACTGTGAGATTTACATAAGAGAATGTGTGTAACAGACTACCTGGCACATAGTAAATACGGAAGAACTATTTTCTATCATTATTTTTTTTAAAAACAAAGTTCTCTATCACCCTGAATATTTCCTATCATTATTATTTTTATGTTTCTAGTATCTAGCACAGAATTGGCACTCAAAAAAAATGTACGTTGAGAGGGAAGGAGGGGAAGAAATAACAATCACTGGTTATTCAGTTTCCTGACCAAAGTCTACTGCGTCTGCTAATTCCATTCCCACCTGAGGATACAAATATTATACTTTATGGCCATTTGGTTCTGTCACTCAGCTATTTCTGAAATCCCACCTCCTCAAGGAATCCTTTGCAGTTGAGAGCTGACGGCTTTCCTGGTCCCAATATGCCTAAATAGATCTAAAAAGCTCACAGTTGCTCACCCCCACTTTTCACCGCCATTACATGCATTTATCCTGGTTCTTTACCCCCAAATTGCACCGGTCCCCAGACGTGTGGCTGGTGTGAACATTTTTGGATTATGTATTTTACACATTACCCACTTTTCCCCACCCCGCGTGTATGTGCTTTCTGCGTTTTCGGTATCACTCAGCCCTTGCTGTCTCCGACTGTCACGGCAAGGACTGTGCAGTAAAGTAATGAGGACAGAGTCTTCCAGCGAGAAATGCCTCAGAACTGTTTTGTGATGAGGATGAAGGAGAGGAGCTAGAAGCAGAAGCTGGGGACGGGGTAGGATGTGTGTCTCCACTTACTCTTCACCCCGGCAGGGACAGAAAGCATGCCGCCTCTTTGCTGTTCATTGGCTACATTCCTCTCCGAGGCCAGAGGGGCAAGGCTGGACAATGCAAATGAGCCTTGGATGGGACTTAGCCCAGGGGCCTCCTAAGGGCGAGCAGCGGGGCTGGCTAGGAGGGCATAGAAAGGGAAGGTGGCTGCGTATTTCTTATCACCTTCTTTGTTTTCCCAAGCAAGCTGCTCTCTTCTCCTGGAGAGCCCATGCCAAAAGTGCAAAAGCTCTCTCGGAATGTGCGCTTGAGTCAGAGCACTCTGCAGACCCGCTGTCCCTGCGTCGCTAACCTTTGGTATGATATTCAGACTCAGGGGAATTTATTGTGCACCCACTTTGTACAAAGCCCCACACAAGGCGGTGTTAAACCTAGGTGAAAATGGAAGCTTTCAATCACACGCTTTAGCTGTGGGCAGAGACGCAGCAGGCAAGCGGTGATGATTGTGAGCATAAGAGAGCAACTGAGGCTACAAGAAGCGGCCCAAAGGGGACGAATTCAGTTCCTTGCCAACTTCCTACTACAGATCTTCTACTGGCTTCACTTGACCCCATCAGGAAAGCATGGCTAGGGGCCCTCACCGGGGTGAAAGTCCATTCATTCACCTGTTTAAGCGGTCTGGGTCCAGGACACCTTCTTAGTTCAGTTTCAGCTCCCTACTTTTCTTGCCCCCCTTTCCCTTCCCGCTCCCCTCCATTAACGGCAGAGCGCCTGTTTGCTCTCCAGGGCTGCAGTCCCCGGCAAAGTTGTCACATGCGCCTGATGCAGATGCCCGAGAGACTCACGGAAACGTTTGTAAACTTCCAGCCCTAACTGCGCCTCCCCGGACTCCTGCCTCCGTGAGGCCGCTGTTGGGTCAGGGAAGCTCGACCTTTGCGAGGAACTCCGGGCTGCCGCGGGGGCTGGAGCTGAGCTGGAACAGAGAGGCGGACGCCCCGCTACCCTTTCTCCCTCCCTCAACCCCGGCACGTGGAAGGGGGAGCGTAGAGAACAGCGAGGGGTTAAGCTCCTTGCAAGGAAATGCATCTTCTCTCTCCCCGGCAGAAATTGTGCTTTTTGCTTCTAGACGTTTAAAGGACGCTGTAAAAACGCTACCGACAGGATTCGCAACACCCATTCCCCCAAGCTGGGGGGTGGGTGTCAACCAGGAGCGAAGGGAGACAGGACGGGCGGGGCGGGGACAAGGAAAGCGAGCGTGCGACGAACTCGAGGGATGAGTCATCAAAAAGAAGCTGGGAACGGGAGCGGAACTGGTAATCCGAGCTGGGAAAGAGACGAGCATTCATTCGACGCAGATCGTGTCAATCACGTCTGCTCCGCAAATCACCGGAGAGCCTGGAGGGCCTCTCAGACAGGAAAAGGGGTCTTGGTGGGCGGGCTAAAGCCTTTGAAATCGAAAAGGGCCGAGCGCGAGCCGCCGTGGGAGCAGTCGGGCGCAGCGCAGGCGGGCTTCGTGGGAAGATGGCGTTTGCCATCAAGGTCACATGGCTACTTTAGGGGACCAAGACGAAACAGTAGCTGAGAACAATAGGAATGGCCACCACAGAATGAGATTTTCAGAAGCAGCCTCGATTCCAAATGTTTTTTCCCATTTGTATTTGTCAGAACATACGTCCTTAAAAGTGGCATCTGTGAAGGGGTGGAGTTTGACGGGGCTCTTCTTCGGGGAGCCCCAAAGCGGTGAGGGAGGGTCGGAGAAGCCCAGGGGCCAGGGTGACTGCGGAACCAGAGGGCAGCACGCGCCAGGACAGGAGGCGCCCACTAGGGTCTCTGCACCTAGAGCAAGAGAGGAAGCTGATCCCACCAGGGACCGAATCTCACCAGATCTATGTGAGCCTTGAATCTAGGCAGCTTGGTCTAACCTCTGCCCTCTCACGTGTTTGGAAAGGTTGCCCTGGCAGAAAAGGACTTGGTTAGGTGCCCTGTTACATTGTACCAAATAAGTTCCTCTATGATTACACTTTAGTTGATCCAGGATAAGAAATGGGAGCTTTATAAACCCATTTATTTGTCTGTTCTTTCATTACTTTCTTTTTGGTGTTACTTTCTTATCCATTACTTTCCTGGCAAATGTTACTTGTGAAAAATTGTATCCTGGTCTTATTTTTTTTCTTTTTTATATTTTTTAATTTCTTTTTTCTTTTTTAATTTTGTCGAGTGAATTTGAATGTATCCTGGTCTTAACTAAAGGGTAAACAGGGATTTGTTCACTTCTTATGGCCAATACAGTTAGGGGACTTCCCATTCATGAACCCCTGTATTATAGGGACCAGAGAAAAGCTGAGAAATATAAAAGTGCTGATCCAAGGGTTGAAGCATTCTAATCTACTTAATTCTTTCTTTCTTTTGCACTTCAGCCATTTTCATGCCCTCACCTGCAATGGACAATCCAAACTGAGAGCTGACCCAGGATTTACCAACACCCAGAAGAGCCTGAGAGGGCTCGGACTTCAAGGGTACCTGGGAATGGAGGCAGTGGCAGAAGGAATAACCTTTTCACTAGCTCAGTCTTGTCCTTATTCAGCTCTGGCCATCCCAGTTCAAGCCATCCCCTCAAGCTACCCTCTACTAATACCCCCTTATGAGGCATCATCAGACCACTCCGGTTTTAGTTTTATTGATCACTTTGAATCTATTTAGGAATGGAGTTTGAGGGAGAAGGGGGCCACCATCTGTTCTATTCTCTGAGGCACCATCTCTCCCTCCCCTACCTTTTTAGAAGGGCTAGGGATTCTAAGGGAACAGGTTTCTTGTGGAGGAGTCATTCTAGCCCAGTTATTCTAGAACAGTATAGCTCACTCAGGAAGCAACAGCACTTAAACCCGAGCTCACGGGGGAACCAGACCTGTTTACTGTCACTCCTTTGGCCACCCTAGAGGCTCATGACAATTTCTCTTGGTCAGGTCAGAGAGAGAGAGGGGGGAGGAGAGAGATCTTGTATCATCTGTGACAGATATTCAAGCCATCGTAAGAGAATGTGTGTGTGGAGGGGGGGGACATGGCAAACTCTATTCTGTAGTACTCTGGGGGAAATACACATTCCCGGGGGTTCCCTGGGAAACACAGAAGCTTTGACGACACAGGAAAGGACAGCCTTGAGGCCTGGAGCAGCACTTTCCCTTTCTCCCTCTTTTGCGTTTATACAGACCCCAGAGTGGCCAGCTCTGCCCTGCTGGAAGAAGCCAGCCCCATCCCTAGATGCTGGGCGGCCGTAGGATGCTCTAGATTTAGTAAGGCGGGGGCAGGAGGCTGCTACACGAGGGTGCTATATTCTGTTTTGACACCAGGTGGCACCAAATCCTAACCATAGCTCCAAAGACACCATCAGGAAATGGACCTTGAGAGCCCTTGAACTATTTTCTTCTCCCTCCCTGCTCCCTTCATGGAATTGAAGAATAAGAAGAAGCCTTTCAGATATGGTGGATAACCCTCCTTCAATGAAAATTCTTGAATCCTTAAAGGAGCCAGTTCCAGCTGAAGATTCCTAGGATTTAAATGTGGCCTTAGTCTCTGCTCTTCCCAGAGACCTATTTCTTGGCTTTAGATAAGGAAAGGTGATTTTCCTGAAGTCTTTCCAGAAGCCTCCACTCTACGAAAGAGTTGTTTCTCTCCAAGGACGTCAGCTGTAGAACAACAGACGTGAGACCTAAGAGGCTTTGCTCGAATTCTAGTCCTCCTCCTGAAGGGCTGAACGCTCGGTATGGGCATGCCGGGAGTGACCACGTCTAAAAACGTTGTGATGTGGCTGGCCAGCCTCGCTGCCTCTTACCGTCAAATAGGACTGCTTCCAGCAGCTCAGCTCTGTTCATAAATTCCCATTCCTAGGCTCCTCCACCTGGAATGCTGTCCTCTCTCAGGCATTTCTATCTGTCAGATCCGTCCGTTTGTCAGGGTAAAGATCAAACTCCTTAAAGCCTTTTTGGTTTCCCCCAGTCGGAAGGGACTGCCTCCTTTTCTAAACTGCAGTAACGACTTGTGCCGTTTGCTCTGACTCCTCCTTAATATTGTGACTATTTGTGAACATCTCTCTCCTACAAAACTGTGAGCTCCCTGAGGGCAAGGACTATGTCTTGTTTATCTTTTTTGTACCCTATACCGATGAACACAGCAGGCACTCGATCATCATAATAATACTTTACATCATAATGCTTACAGTTTACAAACCACATTCACATACATTTTCTCATTTAACCCTCACAACAACCCTGTGAGGTAGGTGTTTTCGTCCCTGTTTTACAGATGAGCAAACGGAGACGTTAAGCAGCTTGCCCATGGTCGTACAACTAGGAAGAGGCAGAGATGGACTTGAATGCAGCTTTTCTGACCCTAAATCCAGTTCTTTCAACTTTCTGTACCTGAGCTGTTGCTGGCAATTGCTTCTTGGAGACTGAGGACACAGGGCTCATCCTGGGGACTGGGGAGAAGGGAGGGGATCTAAAGGCCAAACTCTTCTTTCATTCCCACTTCCTCCTCCTCCTCACTCCCGGATTCCGAACAGGATTTCAGAATGCGATCTTATTTTGTTTAAGAATGTCCCGGTGTGAGATGTCCTTGTGGATAAGAAGGGAAAATGTGGGGTAAAGACAGGACAGTAGGGTGTATTCACAGCTGGTGACTAATGGATCTTTGTCAGCCTGGAGGGCGGTCCCTGCCTATCCAATAATTTGATTAATTACTTGGATGAGGACATTGATGGTATGCTGATCAAATTTGTAAATGACATGAAGCTGGTTTTAGGAAGATCCCAAGAGGCCGTAATGAACCAGGAAGATGAAATGTAATGTTTCATAGCCGAGTTAGTCAAAACCAAATGCATAAGTGAAAGGTAGGAGAGACATGATTTCATAACAATCTGTGTGAAAACCTTTAGGTGTTTGTGGTGGCCGTAAACTCATTATTTTTGCCACTAGCTGCCCAAAGTGCTAATGTGTTCAGGTCTAGAATGGGAGAGATTACAGCTCTGCTTTCTTCTGCTCTGTTCGGACCACAGTGGAGGATTGTCTTTAGCCTTGGACACCACACATGAACAAGGACACTAGCAATCTGGAGCACGTACAAAAGAGAGGGATCAGGAGTGTGGGAAGACTTAAAAATCATTTTGTATGAACTATTGGAGCTGTTTAACCTGGAGAAGGGACCAACAGGGTGATGGCAGTGGTTTGGGATCCAGTTTGCAAATGCAGGTGTTGGAAGGTTCGTAATATATAAGGGGGATTCACCTTGTTTTGCTTTGTAAGAGGGCATGATCAGGAGCAAAGGGTGGGTGCTATCGGAGAATCGATTTTGACTCAGCGTAAGGTAGAGCTTCATAATGGTTCACGATCATCCCATATGCAATGGTCTGCTTGGAGGGGACAAAATTTTCCCATCATTGAAAGTTTTTAAGCAGAGGCAAGATGACTACTTGGCAAGGAGGTTACCAAAGGGAATCAAGCACCAGGTCATGGGGGAGTGGCTAGGCAACTACTAAGGCTGCTTCTGACACAGTAATTTGGGGATTTAAGTGCGGGGAGATGGAGGTGAAAATAGTTGTAGCCCTCAGAGTAGGTACCTCTTAACTAGTTATAATCTCTGTTCCCAGTCTCTCCTCCTCCAACCCACCCTGCACCCAGGCTCTGGAAATATTTTCTTGAATACTCTACTGTGAGACCTTTCAGCTCAAGTATGATAGAATCTCAGAAAGCCTAGAAGTCATTTGGTTCAGTCCGTTATCATTGCCTTCGCGTCACCCACATGGAGTGGCTGCTTGCGTGTACGGTGATGGAGAGCTGCCTGCCTTTGGGGCTAGTCCACTCTCATTGCAGAGGGTTCTAGTGATCGTTAGAAAGTTCTTCCCAGACACAGCAAAGTGTCTTATATTAGGATGCTGACATTAGGACATTTTTGTCTTCCATTTTTGAAACTGTTGGTAATAAGTTTGAAAGGACTTCAAGAGGCTGGAATCATGAGCTGAAACTTTTATTATAATTTTTCATTGTAAAAAAGAAAGGAAAAAGAGCATCTTCCTTATGTTGAACCAAAATCTGCTTTCCTATAACTTCCATCCATTAGAACTTGGAGCCTTTGGAGTCACGCGGAACAAATCTACAGCTTCCTCCTCCCCATGCGCCCACAATGACTTGCTGATAGTAGATACATTTTTCCTGGGATTCTCTGGTCCTCCTGTTATTCTCACCACTATTCTCTGAATATACTTTTGTTAACATCTCCGTTGCAGTCTGGTGCCCATAACTGAACAGAGGGCATCAGGTGTGGTCTGACCAGTGCAGAGTAGCAGAAGGTAATCACCTCCTTTATTCTGAATGTTATACCCTTATTAATACAGCCCAAGGTCACAATGCTTTTTGTGGCAACCAAACCACGCTTTCAGCTCATGAAGACTCATGATGAACTTTCATTTACTCTAAAAACCCTTTAAGCCACATCTCTCACCTCCTGTATTCATACTGTTACATTTTGGAATACAAATAAGGGACTTTACCAGTTTTGTATAATTTGTAAATTTGATCTAGTGACACTAAAACTGTTCAACCAGTTAAGAATCTGCCTAGGTTTACCTTTACCCATCCCACATTTCTCCATATTGTCCCAAGAGTATTGAGAGGATGTTTTATTGAACTCCAGATACACGGTGGGTCTAGCATTCACCTCCTCTACCCTTCCAGCCACCCTGTCAAAGGAAATGAGCTGAGTGGGGTCTGATTTGCTTTTCCTGAATCCATGCAGGGGCTGAGTGATCTTCACTTCCTTTTTAAAGTGCTCACTAATCATCCTTTTAGTCATTTGTCCTTGAATCTGGCCCTCAATCAATATCAAATTGATCTATAATTCGTGGAGTTCACCTTTTCCCATTTGTAAGACGGCGGGGCCGTGTTTGTCCATCTCTAGGCTGCGTGAGCATCTCTTCCATTCTCCATGGGGTTTTAAAGCCACCACCAGTTGTCCTGCAACTTGAGCTGCGAGTCCTTGAGGTGCCCTGGGCTGTTATTGACTCAGACTATGAGATGGGAGTTACGCAGACCAGCTTAAGCTCTTTCGGACTAGACTGCCTTCAGCGCTTCTCTGGGCGTTCACCTTGTCCTTTCTACTCTGAACATCCTTTTCCTTGCAGAAGAGAAGGAGCAGAAGAGGAGCTGAGGAGGTTTTGTTTTCTCACTATAAAACCGTTAGCAAATGAGTTGGGCCAGGGTGCCCCATCACTCATCCAATCACAGCCCAACTCTCGAGCTGTGATGAGGACCTCTGCAACTTGTCTCGCCAAGCTGATGCCACCGTTTAACTTCCAGCAGGTCAGTCCCCTCACTGCTCCTCAAGCATGCCTGGACCTACTCATCTCCGCACTCTGGCCGAGGGTTTTCTCCCAATTTGGAGTGCCTGCTACTCTCCCCACCCAAATCCCACCATGGCCTTTGTTAACAATTTCTCCAGTCCCTATAGCCTTTACTATACACTTGAAGCCACCTGCTAAATTATGAATGTCATTCATTTTATCGTGGCTGACTTCTGTCTTCCTGACAGTATGCATCTCAAAGTGGGTGTCTTTTATACCTCATAGTACATAAACTACATAGGGCCAGGCCTGTGGTCCCAGCGATCAGACTTCCTATGGAGATTTCCACAGTAACCAACCTCTGACCCTTCACACACACCACAAATTCGGACCCCATAATGGCTGTGTCCAGCTCCCTAAAGGACCAAAATAGAAACCAGATAAATCTAGGGATGTGGACTGGACCCAATCTGGGCACCAACGATTTTTGCGACGTGAAGTAAAATCCAAGCATATCCTCAGCTTCTCTTCAAACAAGGAGCTGGAGCTGGACTTTCTAGCTGGGCTCAGGGCTGGCAGTCAGCAGTAGAGCGGAGAACCCCAAGCTATGCAGGCACAGATTCGCTGTCAATTAGATTGAAATCCTGCCTGTCTTGAAAGTCACCTCCTCCACCTAGACCTTTCAAAGATATGAAGACCAACTGTAATCTCTCACTGATGAGTCCCTAATAGGATTGAAGCTGGGTTTGCTATGGTGCCTTGAGTTTTTAGAGGAGAGGCAGTGCCCAAATCTTCCCCAAAGAGAGAGCCTCGTAACTTGGAGGCTCATGCTCCCTCCCCAGAGAATAGGAGGCCCAGTCTGCTAATATCTCAAATGGAGCAGCCAAAGGATGGAACATAAGAACAGAGACTCTGACTTGAAAGGCCACGTAATCTAGCCCTCTGCTTTCAGGAAGATGAAAAACTCCAATGCTTCCCTTAGTAGCCATCTGTTCAATTTGGCAACTGTTGTTGAGGACTCGCTAGGTGCCCGTGATCAGCTCCTATCTATAGCAAAGGTTTCCCTTGTGTTTCACTGAATCTCATTTCCCCCTCTATCACCCTCAGAAGAAATGGAGAACAAGGCATCGGCCCTGTCCTTATTTAGGAGTTATATTTTTGAAGATGGTCATAGCACACTTGTCACACAGTAGGTGCTCCACACCACTGAATGTTCCCCCATCAGATTTCTCCTTTCTAGATGAAAACACACACACGCCCCAGCGAGTCGTTTGGCACGTTGTTTTCGCTCTTCCCCAGATCCTCTCCGGCTTTTCTACACATACTACAAATGTGTTGACCGAGGGTAGACCCGTCACGCTTCGAAAGGCATACTCAGCGTCAGGTAGAGTAGAACGAGTGGAGCAGGACCACGGGGAGGGCCATGTGGTACTGGGCTGCATTCTAGGTCTGTCTCTAACACTAACTGGGATGGGCTGTTCTCTAACTACAAAATAAGTGGATTGGGCTAAATGATTCGGGTTACTTCTAGTTCTAAAACTCACTCTTATTACTTCCCGGCAACTCCATGCTATATTTTTGTTATTATACGCTAGGACCCATATTAGTTTTGGAAAGGATAAAGGAAAGAAGGGAGGGAGCAAAGGAGGGAGAAAACCAGTTCTACGCTATGGACTCATTCAACTTGTGACCCACCCTGACGGCCTCTCCCGGTTTTTTTGGTAAACGATACATGTGTCAAGCCAATCACTGCCCAGTTCTCTCGTTTCCTGTGCCATATTAGTGTATCAGTTCTGGCTTTTGATCTTTGTACATACTACCTTGTGTTCGTCCCCTCTGAACATCACCCTGCTTGTGATGGTTCATCTCCCTCAATTTTGCCAGGGTCACTTTGAAGAATTCTCTTCCCAGTTTCTGAGGTACCAGCAACCCCACCCAACCATCACCCTTGAGGAGCAGACTCCCAGGCCAGTCCTTCACGTCACTGATAAAATATGAAATCCCACAATGCTAACCCTGCGGGCCTCACTGAATCCATGCCCCAGGGTTGACAAGGAGCCGCTGATAATCCTGGCGAGAAATCCCTCCCAGGGCCCCCCGATGATGACTTCAATTCTAATTCCCAGAACAGGAAGCAAGCGTCCCGGGGGAAGGAGAGGGCCCTGCCCTGCGGTTACCCAAGGCCAGGGAGTTCGCCTGTCTAATGCCTTACTGGATTCAGTACAAGAAAGAATTTCAGCATGTTAGAGGTCAGACCTCCTCCCAGCCCCCGGTCCAAGATGAGGGCAGGGCGGTTGCAGTGGAGGCGGGTGGGGGGAAGCAGGAGGAGGAGGAAGAGGAGGAGGCGGCGGCAGCAGCGGCAGCAGTGCTGGCAGAGGAGGAAGTATTATCTTTGCCATTTCATTAGGAGGCCCAAGGTGCTGAGAGGAGGCATCAGCTGCAGGAACCCAGAGCATTAGGGGCAGGGGGTTGGGGACAGCAACCTGATTGGGATTGGAGAGGCCTTTGTGGAGGGGCCAGCAGAGTGCAGCCCAGACTTGTGGCAGTTAAAGGTACAGGAGGAGGCAGAGGGAGGCCGCCTGCTCGGAGGTCTGTTGGGGCAAGGCCTGTGCAAGGGAGGCAGGTTGGGAGTGCTAACTGGATTTTTTATTTTTATATCAAGACACTGTGTTTAAAATTTTTACAAAGGACAAACTCCATGGGTTTCCGTTAGTGTTTTAAGAACTTTTCTTTAAAAAAAAAAAAAAGCCAACAACAACAAAAAACACCGCCTTTTTGAAAGAGAAACGACAGACACAAAAGAGACTGTAAAGAAAATGGGGCAAATATCTGATAGCATTTCCCCAAGGGCAGAGGCAGAACCTGGGTCACACCGGGGCGGAGTGGGCGGCCAGTAATGGCACGGCCTCCACAGTACCTCATTCAGCAAGTCTAGGGTCCCCTGGTCTAGCCAGGCCAATGCTGCTGGCCTTTGGGGGGAGCAGGTCACCCCATAGGCTCTACAGCCGTCGCAGGGACACAGAGATAGCTGGAGATCTCTCCCCTGTGGCTCTCCAGCCACATCCAGCATTAACCCCTTTCCCTTTCCACCCCATAGTCTTGCTTGAATCTGTTTCTCTCCTGGGGATCCCGTTCCTTGGTCTGGCTGTGTCTGCACTGGGGGTTCCAGAGCCAGAGAAACCTGGGCCTGGAGCCCCCACTTCCAGAGCTGCCTCTTAGCACCCACGGGTTGGAAAAGCATTTGTTCCAAAACTGGAAAAAAAAATCAACAAAAACAAGACCCAGAAAAAAGACCAAGTCTGGGGGAGGAAGAGCTACTCTGCTCTTTAAAGCTCCCGAGTCTGGAGTTGGTCGGTGGTGCAGTTCCAAGAGAGGCCGAAGGCGAGCACCAAGGGGGTGTCCAGCTGTTGCTTTCAGCCCCCCCAGGAGTGTCTGTGGTCAGGCTCAGGGAGCTGGCTTCAGCTGCTGTTCCACGGGTCCTCGGTTTACCAAGGACTCATTTGCGTCCCCATTTGAAGGGTTTGTTCAGGTTTACTTCCGCCTTTGTGTTTTGTACATGCAAGTGCATGTCCGCATCTGTGTTTGTGCAGGTGGGTCTGCTGTAGGGTGTGGGTGCTGCGTATACGTGTGTGTGCACGCGTCTGTGTGTGCGTGTCTGTGTGCGCGTGTGTTTGTGGGGCTGGGAGGGAGGGAGCCAGGAGGCAGGCTGTGCTCTGGGCTGGAGCTATACCCGGGTAGTGGAGTGTGAGTGGGGCAGCCCGGTGCTGTTGAACCCGGCGGCAAAGGTGTTATAGGGGTGCAACGTCTGCAGCCCTACCAGGGAGTTGGGAATCATGGTGATGGTGTTGGGGGTCATGAGTGGGATGTCGTCAGGGGAGCGCCGCAGGGTCAGGGTATAGTCGGGCAGTGCAGTGAGGCGAAGTGTGTCATGGGGGGGGCCGGCCTCACACTCGTGGTGGGTGGGGCCCAGCTGTAATGCCGCCAGCTCCTCCTCGGGAGCAGCTCCCAACTCAGGGGCCCCGGCTCCCCTCTGAGGGCTAGGCTGCCGCAGGGGCTCCTGGCGCCGTTTGTCCTTACGGTAGTAGAGGGCAGCGAAGGCCAGAACATTAAGGAACAGGAGGGAGGCCCCCACGGCGATAGTGACACTTAATTCAGTGGAGTAGTCACGAGGGTTCTCCACCAGGAGTGGCCCTGCATCCTGGTCCCCGTTCCAGGAGCCCTGGGCGTTCTCGTTGCTGTAGGCAGGTGAGATGGCTGGCCGCTTGGTGCTCCAGGTCTTGCCGTTGGGCCTGCGGGTGATGTGGGAGCTGTGGGTGGTGTCCGGGGGCGGCACTTTGGTGGTTGTGGATGTATAGTGGAACATGTCATGCAGGTTGTATAGGTGGGGCACCAGGTGTTTCCAAAAGGCCACCTTAGTGGCCCGGTAATGATCGCGGACCCTTGGTTTCAGCCCGATGTGAAGGTAGAGCTGGTCTCGGGGATTGTATTTGGACCAGGCCACTTCCTCAAAGCGGTTGGCCTTGGTGTGAATGAACTTGGTGTCCTGGGGGACCGGCTTGTTGGGATCCCTGAAATACCACATGGAAATCTGGGGTCACCACTCTGCCTGGATGAGGAGAGGGCCCAGCATTCTTCCTCTCACAGCCACCCCTCAAACTCTTTCCCACTCCCAAACTTCCCAGCATTTCCACATTTCTCAGGGTGCCTCCCTCTGTCCACGCCTCCTTTCCCTAGGGCTTGAGCTCCTGTCTCATCCTTCCTTATGCTCATCCTCTAAGATCAGCCTATAAACGCTTTTTCTGCTCACATGCTACTGAGTATCTATCAATCTTTTCAGCTGCCCAGTTTTGCCAAGAACCCCCCTAAAGGCTCTTTCAGAATGTATTTTATTCCCATTTCACACGGCCTCTGACCAGCTAACCTGGAATCCCACACTTCTACCAGTAACTCTCACTCCTGCCCAGTCCTGATGCTAAGCGAGCTGTGAGCCTCAGCGAAATTTTTGAAGGAAGGAAAATGGCACGGAAGATTCTAGAAAGGGAGGTTAGGAAGAGGAGTAAAGGAGTTACCAAGCAATATTTTGGGAATATCTTAGGAAGGGAAATGGTGGAAGAAGTTTAGTCAGATGGGCAGAGGGGAGGGCATGCTGGGGTCCCCAAAAAGAAAAGCCCCCATTTTCTCCTTACCCAGTCTTGGCAAAGTTGGTCCAATAGGTCATGACGACAGCACTGAGCATGACATCATTCTTGGAGAAGTTGCAGGGGAAAAGGTCAGTGGGGCCTACCATAGGGACCCCAAAAACATAGGGTACCTCGTCCCCATGAGCTGCATCTGACCAAGCAGGCTTCATGAGGCTCTGGCAGTGATGGTAGAAGGCGTAGAAGTAGGTAGGTGAGCCATAGCGGGCATGCAGGTCGGCTGTCACCACCGAGGGCTCCACCCACTGGTGGTCAGTGAAGAGTGCCACCAGTGTTTTACGGCGGGTCTCAGGGTTGTCACGGTCTGCCCAGTCTGTGTACATGAACTTGATGGTCTCCCGCAGGGTGTCCTTACCCTCAGGATAGCCATACAGATTGTCCACGAAGTTGGAGACAGAATAGTCAAAGTCAGTGCCAGAGACACCATCCTCAGGGTCCACCACCCCTTCCACAAACTTGAGACCCTCACCCTGGTTGACACCTAGCATGATGTCATAGTTGAGGAACTCTCCCTGTTCCATCAGGATCTCAGGGTCATCAGGGATGACGTCACCATCAATCACAGGGCCAAAGGCCACATGGTAGCGGGCTGGCTGGATGTCCTGCTCTACCAGTTCCTTGGCACTCTTTTGCCGAAGACAGTCCACCATGTCCACGGTGTCTAGCACATTACAGCCCACTTTGTCTGCCAGAAGGCTGGTGTACTTCACTGGCTGGTAGTTTACAGCCCAGCTGGACAAAGCAGAACCACTTTGGATGATGGCCCTCTGGAAAAGTCCTATAGAAGACAGGCAGCCCCAGGTCAGATTTGTTGTGTCACGCACAGCCACGAAACACCTTATTCTCTCGTCCCTGAAGCTGCCCCATGGTCTGGATGCGCTGGGAAGGAGGAACACTTTTGGCAGGGGATGCGGTAGGGCCAGAGGAGGGGCTGCTGGGCCCCTTCCCTGACTGGTCTCCTTCCTGGTTCCTCCGTTGCGTCCCAGTCCCAGTGCAACGGTTGGTAACTTAGGGGTTAAGGAAATGCCAGGAAGAATTAACCCCTCGAGTCCTAGACATCAGGCTCCTTATGCTCCCTCTCTTTATCTCTCCTTGTCTTCCCCTGTTGCTTCCTGCCCAGCTGGGCCCAGCTCTGTGCCAGCGCACCACCAGGGAGCTGGTGCTTGCACCACAAAGGGGTCTTTTTCATGAGAGATGAGAAATGCAGGCAGGAGAGAGCCCCACATTCTGGGAGTTCGGGGAAGGATCCTGAGGGCAAAGGCCTCAGGGTCTGAAGTCTCCAGGAAACCTGCACTCCCGGTCTGTAGTCTCCACAGAGACTTTCCTTTTCCTAAAGCTTCCACTGATGCTTTCGATCCAGATTTTCCCCTAGCTGAGAAGGAGCCAGTCC
The DNA here is from genome assembly GCA_963574885.1 of Lepilemur ruficaudatus. Taxonomy (NCBI): domain Eukaryota; kingdom Metazoa; phylum Chordata; class Mammalia; order Primates; family Lepilemuridae; genus Lepilemur; species Lepilemur ruficaudatus. The sequence goes on from CAUYRT010096961.1 coordinate 16,769, forward strand.
CCCAAACTGAAAAAGAAGATGATTCTTCCCTCTCTAGGAAAAAAGGGCATTATTCTCTCTCTGGCCCCGACACTCCCAAAGGAGAATTGGGCCCTCAAACACACAATTCCATTCCTCTAAGAGAAAGGCAGTTTGCATGGGCAGAAAGAGAGGGAGAGAAATATAGATTAGTACTGGAGAGAGCCTGGCTTTTCCAAAGATTATTCTCCACGAGTCAATTACAGAAAGACAGAGAGAACAAATCTTTAAAGCAGCCAAGCCTCCAGAGACACAGGCGCCCTGTGAGACTGCAGAGCACCAGGAAAGGTCCTCTCCTACCCGGGAAGGAGGCCCCAGTCAGACGAGGCGCCAGACTTCTTTTCAGACAGAGGCACCCTTACAGCCAGACATTTTACCCTCCTTTGGGGAAGAAAGGGGGATTCTTGTTCCCACTACTGTCACGTAGAAACATTCCCTCTCTCTAGAGATGCAGATCCTACCTTACTTTCCCCCCACCAAGCTAGTCCCTGGAGGGGCACAGACAGAACTTCTGGGTCAGAGGTGGTTCTTCTCTCTCAGAGAGACAGACCTTCTTCAAAGAGGGACTGAAAGTCTTCCTGTGAGAATATCACTAACCCTAGGGTTGATTTCAATGAAACAAAAGTGTCCTCTCTCACATATCTCCTTACTTCAGAGAAGGGCACCTATTTCAGGAAGATCTTTTCATGAGAAGCTCAGCTTTGCCTATCAGAGATAGGGTGTCCCCTGTAGTCCAGAGGTGGAGAGAGCACTTCCTGCTGAGTGAAAGAGGGCCTATTCGGCCCCCTTGGAAGGGTCACTGACAGAGGGACCCACTGCAAGGAGAGAGGCTAAAAAATGAGTCTCCCCCAGGTGGCTTGCACAGCCCAGGAGGAAGTCTGGAGGCCGATCCTAGACCATCGTCCCTCAGAAGAAGCCCACCCCACAGGTTAGTGATTTCTTGCTTCAACCCATCTCCCCCTCAAGAACATTTCCCCTCTTGACAGACCTGTCCTTCTGAGAGAAAGGCAGAGAATGAGTGTTTCTGATACCTAGAAACCAATTTCTATCCTAGGCCTCTAGCCTGAAGTAACATGTCCATCTCACACTGAAAGATTTCCGCTCTCCCTAAAGAACTATTGTCCCCTCAGAGGGGACACTCTCCCAAATAAGATTCCCACGTCAGAAGGAGAATCTTGCTTTCTCAGGATGTAAATGGGATTCTCTCCCTTCCCTCTCTCACACTGGGAGAAGTACTTCTTCCCCGAGAGAAACATTTCCCTTCCGCTTCTCCCCAAAGGGATACCAGGCTGGTAGAAGAGGGCAGACTCATTCCGTTGGGTGCCCCTGGGGTGAAGTCTGGAAGGCCTGGGGCTCAGGGTGGGCAGAGCTACTCACCCTCAGAGTGGTGTGACAGCGTGAGGAGGCTGACACAGGAGGCGCCAATGCCCGAGCCAAAGACGGTGATACGGTGGGGGTCTCCTCCGAAGAAGGCGATGTTCTCGCTCACCCAGCGCAGGGCCTGGATTTGGTCAAGGAGCCCGTAGTTGCCCTTGGCGGCCTGATCTCCAGTGCTCAGGAAACCTGGATTTGACAAAGGGCATGAGGATGGTGAAGGCGGAGGGATGGAGGATTTGGGTTATTATAGTGGCAGGCAGGAGTTGGGGGAGGCGGGGACAGAGGATGAGCATGCAGCGTAGTTCTTTCCACCTAGCTCTCATAAACCACTGCTCCTTTCTGCAAGGTCCAGCATCATCAGTGTAGGAAGGAGAGGCTCCCTGCCTCCCACCCCCTATCCGGTTTGGAGGGGTCTGCAGACCATCCGAAGTGGATGCCTTCAGGTGGGAGACTACCCTGATGAGCATCCTCTGTCCTGATGTACTATCTGGGGACATTACCCTAACGTCTGGCAAAATACAGTCAAAAGGACAGGGACCCTGGAGTCAGAAAGTCCTTGGTTTGAATCCTGGCTCTATCACATCCTAGCCATGGAGCCTTGGGCAAGTTATTTAAAATCTCTGGGCCACAGTTTCCTCTTCTGCAAAATGGAGATAAAAATACCTCATAGTGTTGTCACAAGGATGAAATGAACATAAGCATCTATAACATGCTCGGCACATTGCAGATCTGCAGTTGCTTCTCTTTCCCCTTCCTTCTCTCTCTAAAGGAAGTGAAGAATCCAAGAGGCAAACATCTCTAAGCTCTCCTTGCCCTTCCCGTGCAAATGAGTCCACCTCCACTTCTTCCCAGGGCCTCGGGTGGCTCCCTACCCCTCATTCTCAGGGCAAGTCTGCGTTTCCCTTCCTCCAAGACCTAATGAATCGGAAACTCTGGGGGTGGGGCCCAGTAACCTGTGCTTTTTAACAAGCTCCCCAGGTGATGCTGATGCCTGCTAAAGTTGAGAAACCACTGGGTTAGACCATCTTTTTCATCTGCTGGAGAAATGGGGAAGTCAGTGCAGTGGGTTACCACAGAAACAGGTCTTCCCGCCCCACCCCCTCACTGGGATTTGCTGCTGAGGAGACATGTCACCATGGAGACTACCTTCCCACCCACCTGCTGGGATTTGCTGCTGTGGAGACTTGTTGCCATGGAGACTACCTTCCCGCCCACCTGCTGGCTATCCCACAGAGATGTCCTATATTCCTCCCCCTACCACTGCTTCCATTTTAGACTGTTCCTTTCATCTCTCCTCCCTGGATCCTTAGGTTCCTTCGAAGGCTCTATCTTCTGCTATAGGCTTTTGGAAGGGGTCTTTCCAGGTGGATAATTGTGGAGCTCCTACGCACGGAAACCCACACTTGGATCAGTATTTTTTGACTCCACAGTTAAAAGCTCATTCACAGCCCCTGGAGTCAACTTTGTGCAAGGCCATGTTTGAGGAGGCTCCCACAGCTCACAGAGAGCTCTCTGGTGGTCCTCACAGCCCATGGGCAGAAGCCGAATTCGAATAGGCTGAAGCAGGCACAAGACCTCATCACTGTCTTTCTCAAGTCCTTCTGTACCTGGCTTCTGCAAAAGAGCTCGTCTCACCCTCTTCAAGTGTGTTATTAATTTACCTTTGGTACAATTAAGTATGGAAAGTACTTAGTTATCCCTCCAAGAACCTAGTTACAAGTCCTCTTTAGCCCCGGGTTCCAGATGAGGAAATGAGAAGGAATTAGAGAAAGCCTGAATAAGGATGAACGGAGCAGCCTGACAAGGAAACCAGCTTCTCCTTTGCCTGGCCCATTCAGAAATCGAAGCTGCTCCTGCGAGTCTTAAAAACTATATTGACCAAGATCCAACCCAGCTGCCCAAGCCTTGAGACCCTCTGGCAAAAATCACTATCTGCTTTCCTTAGTCCTCCCTCCCTCCTCTCCTTCCCCCGTATTCTCTTTTCCTTTTCTCTCATTTAGGCAATAGCAGACTTGGCTTCAGCCCTTGCCAGGGCATCATTTAGTGAAATGTGTCAAATATGTCTCTCCCAATCAGCAGGAAAAGCCTGCATTTGGTTATAGTAGATTTCTCCAACATGTACTGATTTCCTGAGTTAGGAACAAAGGCCTGAAAAGGCTGGGTGAAGGACTTGACCATCACTCTCTGCTCCCTCAGGTCCCATGAGCCTCCAGATAAGGGGCCCTGAAGCATGTGGATGATGCCATGTCAACAGTCCCTACTATAAGAATCCTGCTTGAAGTGCTATATCCAACAGGCTCAGGTAGATGATACAGCAAACCTGATCAGCCATGAGCACATAAAATCTGGCAGTCTGGAAGGGCAATCACTCCTTCCTAGTTCCCCAGTAACTCAGCCATCCACAGAAACCATGTGAGAATGAAGGCTGAAACACCAAATTCTGCAAACTGCCAGAATAAATCTGAGCCAGTCTCCCTGGGCCCAAGTTCCTACTGCAGTACACGGTAAACTGCTGGTCAACGGAAGATGGGGGAATCTGGCAGACTGTAACAAAACCAGGTATTTGTGTCACTCAAGGTTTGCTGTTTACCAGGTTTTCAGTTTGCCTGGAGGGTACCTGAGCAAGGATGTAGGATTAAATTCTGGAACCCAGAATAAAACTTGGCAAGTCCCTACTTCCTCAGCCTCAGGGATATCCACATTCCATATCCTACTGGAGTTCCTTTCTTTTGTTGGCCCCAGGCCCAGTGGGGCCTTCTCAAACAATAGCTACCCCTCTGCCTTGGAGGGGATCCAAGGATTAGCCTGTGACATTTTTAACATCCGTGAATCACCCAAGATGTCCAGGGAAGCACCCAAGATGCTCAGGAGAAGCTGGTGGGAGGGAGGGTGAATGAGTGCATGTAACTGGGGTCCAGAACTGGCCACCTGTTCTGAGATGCTTTGGGAAACAAAACAACGAAGCCTCCACTACACAGCAAAATCCCCAAGCGTCAGGGACAAACCCATGTTCTATATCTGGTGCCAAGAGACAAAAACATCTTGTATGTACCCAGAATCCAATCAGTGGCTTATTGATTATATTTGTGTTCCAGAACAGGAACTGAAGGGTACACAGGAAGTGGTGGGGAACTTCTGACCAAATCTCAGTTTATGATTCCTTCTGAGTTTCGGGTAATATTATTTTGGTCGTCAAATGCTTAAGCCCAAAGAATAATATTTCTGTCCCCTAGATGTGCTGTTCTGGTTATTCGAATGACAGGAGGCTGTAAAGTGGGGGTTCTTAACCTGAATTTCATGGATGAGCTTCAGGGGAACTCTGTAAAATTGTTTTTATAAGTTTGTGTGTATGTATGTATGTGCATCGTTCTGGGGGAGAGTCCATAACTCTCATCACAATCTCAGAAGGGCCCAAGACCCCCCAAAAGGTTAAGAATTTCTGATATAGAAGCTTAAGGATTAGCGCAGCTGAAGGATTGCGAGGCAATCAGCAAATCAGGATAACATACGGAGTGCTCGCCAGCCACAGCCTTCTGTGCGGCCCGCAGCTCCCAGCTGACATTGTGGAGACTTCGCCTCCCATGTGAAACCCTGAGTCTCTCAGATGCTGAGTCTCTCCTTCTGGCTCCTCTCTGCCTCCCTTCCCTGTGTCTCTTTTCTCTCTCCAGTCTTTTTCTTTTCTTCTCTACTTTCACCTCTCTCTTCCCCTTTCCTCCAATCTCTCTTTTTCTCTGTTCCTAGCTGGTCTGAGAATATGGAACATATTCTTAGTATTCTTTGTACTTTCCAATAGACCTTATAGAATGGAGCTTTGTGTATATAATTTTTTTAAAGTAGCTGAATTGAATTTTTTCTGTCACTCTAAGAAAAGAAAATAGCAAAACTGCTATTGGCCTTCAACTACTGTGTATGTGTGTCTGTATATCTGTGTGTGATCATATTTCTGCGTTCATTCCGCTTTAGGAACCGTGCAGCCCTAGTGCGTGGGCTTACAGCCACCTGCATGGGACCATGAGATTCAGGACAGAACCGAGTGAGAGCCTCGCCATGGTGTCTGAGGCAATGCAGGACAGTGGAGCAGGGGCAGAACCAGGAAATCCAGAGCCCACCAAACCATGAAGAGACCAGGGGTGATGCCCCACGTATTCCGTACCCAGTATCCCAGGTGCCACAGACTCTGCTTTTTTCATGGAACATCATTTTTCCAGCCTGAACCCGAAAAAGGTGTCTTCCTATCCCATATAGTATTAATGGTAAGTCAAGGGGAGGTTGCCATTTTGTGCATGCAATAGCACCCAGAAGTGAAATGCAGCACGAGCGCCTCCGGGGTTGGAACTGACAAAGCAATATAGTTGAGAGCAAATTAAAACAAGGTCCTGTCCCCCAACTGGCAAAGGAGCAAGCCATGCCTAACTTTCGCTTTAGCACGCGGGCCTACAGACCTGACAAAGAGCCTAGACCCGCAGCGGAACTCTGAGGATACAAACCCTCCAGGCAAGGAGTTGACTTCATGCCACTGCAGGGACATGGGGTCTGGGAGAGCATCTGAGAGGGAGCAAGGCCCTGTATGCTTAGTCAGCCTCTCTGCGGCACTGCGCTTGTTGACCCCAAGACCCTGGCCACAGAGAGGCCCTGGTGGTCACCAAGGAAGGTACAGGGGTAAGGTGCAGCCTAAATCACCAAAATAAGTATGTATGAGGCCGAGTATGTAGGGGGAAGGGTGTATGGGTGTGTATGAGCAGGTGTCTGGGAAGTGAGTGTGTATGCATGGGCACACGTATCTGTGTATACAGAGCATGGAAGTGTCGGCGGATGCAAGAGTGTGGTCGGGGGTGGGTAGAGGCGTGTGTGCACGCATGGATATAGCTGCAGCTCTAGGTACATAAATGTGTATATGTTTGTGGAGTGAGGTGAGGGGTAAGTGCACATGTATGTACTGGGTATATATATGCAAGTATGCGTGGGCAGAGCTGTATACGTACATGTGTATGCACGCATGTGTGTGTGGGTGTATGTGTAGGGGTCTACGGGTATGCATATATATGGGGGAATATATAAATGTAGCGCATGGGATGTGTGTAGACATGGAAGCAGGGATATGGGGATGCGTGTGTAGTGTCTGTGTATGTGCGGCACAGGGCAGTGTGGACACACAGGTCGGGGTATGTGCGTATGGGGAAGGGGAATATCGGTTTGTGTTTCTGTGTATGTGTGCAGTGTGGGGGTGTGTGGGGAGCTGGTGGAAGCAATATCTATGTACATTTAAGGCGTATAAGTGTGGAGTTTGGGTGTGGATGTGCAGGCTGTAGGTCTGCCCGTGCGGTGTAAATATGGGGTAGAGGAAAGTGTGAGTGTGGGTACGTGTGGTGTGTGGGGGTGTAGGTGTGGCTGGAGAGATGTGGGGAGCAGTGTATGAGGATGTGCATACATACATGGAGGTGAGAGCAATCTGCGGGGTGTGGACGCGTAGCGAGCGTGTGCGTGTGTGGCTATACAGAGTGCTGGGACAATGGATTTACGTATTGGGCGCCTTTAGCTGTAATGGATTTACGTATTGGGGGCCTTTAGATGTGGACACAGGGCTAGATGTGCGTGCGCTTTGTGGGGGGTGAGTGAGAAACAACTGTGCGCCTGGGCGTGGGTGTGTAGACATGCGAGGGCAAATGGGTGTGCAGACATGGGGTAGGCTGGAAGGAATATCTGTGTATGCGTGGGGTGTTTAGGGATCCGGGGCTGGGTGTGTAGAGATGAAGACAGTACACTGGAGAAGTAACAGACCCCATAAAACCCAGCCAAGCAAAAGTCTGGGAGCAGAGATCTGGCTTGGGACCTAAGAGAAGGTGTGAAGTTTGAATTGAATTTCCAGTGCCATCTAAACATTCCAAAAAAGGGCCTGGGGATATGGGGAAGCTCCCAGTGCCTGGGTAGGGGCCATGAGATAACAGCATTTTGACGTGGTCATTCGCACCAGCTAGAGAACCAAGGCTGCCTGTTTTTGTTTTTTGTTTTTTTTTTTAACTCCCCAGCATTGTTCCCTCCTCCCTTGAGAAGCCAGCCTTCCTTCTAGGCACCAGGCAGGGAACCATACCTAGCACCCCAACGCGATAGTTGAGGGTGATGACGATGACATTGCCATAACTGGCGAGGACGCTGCCATCAATCATGTTGCCTGTCCCTTCCATGTAAGAGCCTCCGTGGATGTAGACCATGACAGGCTTAGCACCACTGTCCCGGATGTCTGCAAGGAGAAGGGGTGAGACGCGGGCTAGGTAGGATGCCCTTCCTCCCCCACCCCCGCCAGCCCTGGGTGGGGGTGCGGGTGGCAAAGCTATCCCAGGTGCCAGGACACCACCGCCATCCCTGAGGGCAGGACTCATGGAGATGCTCAGCCTGGAGCTCAAGCATCTGCCAGAGACGGTCGGACTTCAGTGATGTTTTTAAAGACTCCAGTTTCAAGTGCCTCCCAGCTGAAGGCAGCCAGGAATGCCTGACACAGCTAGGCCTAGGTGGGCCATGGCTGGGCCCTGGGGGCAGGGGGCAGCAGGAAGAGGAAGGGATGGTTCCCTTGGCTGCATCAGGTGAGTCCCTGCCCTGGGCACCCAGGAGTCCTGGGACCTGATATGGCTTTAGAGAGCAGGGGCTGGGGAGCCCTGAACCCCCCTAGACCAGTTACATGGAAAAACGGCCATTGGCAGCAGCTGGCCCCCCAGTGCAGACAGAGACAAGAGGTGTGGGAATAAGGGATAGCACAGGGAGAGAACGAGGAAGGATGTGGGAAAGGGGGTGAATGGCAGAGATGGGGGGACCTTATTGACATGGTTTCTCAGCCATGTGCCCATTTACCCCACTCTCCCGGGGCAGATTTAATCGAAAACACTGGGGATGGGGCAGAACTAAGAACGAGAGATCCTGCTCCCAGTCAGCGTGAAGATGTGGATGGAGCCGCCCCAGAGGCCGCTCAACAAGGGACCGCCGCGCGGCTGCTCCCAAGCCCAGGCAGCATGGTGTCGGGGCTGGGGCAGTCAAGAGAAGGCTCTAGGCCTGATCACCTCTGCCCGCAGCCTGTGGCAGCCTTTCGGTCTGTGAGCTGGACCAACACTCACTGCCACGCCAACACAGCCCTGCCCATCACCAGTGGGCCCCCCTGATCTGTCTGGCCCCTCCAGGGGTACAGGGGCAGGGCCTGGGCACGGAGGTAGAAGGGAACGCTCCTTGCTGCGGAGCAAACAGAACCTGTTTCCCCGAGGGAGGCTGGTCTGATTATCACCCAAGGATCCTATGCCATCTACTGACAGCTGTGGTGTCCTAGCTCAGCCTGGCGTTTTAGCCCAGTCTTTCTGGCTCTGTCTGGAACCTCCTGCAGCCCCTGGCCTGAGACCATCTCTCTCTCTGGGAGAAGGCTAGGGAGGTTCTAGGCGCTGCTATTCTCTGGCACCTTCAGTTGTCACTGTCTTACTCCTCAGTTCACCATCGTGTTGGGCCCCTCTTCCAGAAACCACACTCCTTGCAAGACACTGGGGTCTCCTTAATGAAACACATATTTCCTCACCATCCTCCCTGGCCCTGCTTTCTCTTCGTTCTCCCTGCTGCTCAGTAGGGGTGGGTGCCCATGCGGCAGAGAAGATGGGGGAGGGCCGGGGGGCTAGGGTGAGGGGGATGCCCCCCCCATGGCTCTGCTTGTGGTCCCCTGCTCCTGCCAGCCGTGTCCATCACCCCAGAACGCCCAGTGGCCAACGAGGCCAAAGACAGATGAACAGCCCAACGGCCTTGTACAGGAACAGAAACACACCAACGGACGGACAGACAGACAGACGGGGCTTCTCCCCATCAAGAAGGGGAGGGGCTCTGTGCCATGCACCAGCCGCCGCGCCCTGCAGCCCCCAAATACCTTCATCTTCATCCCCGTCATTATCCGCTAAGTCCTCGCCCTGTTTCTTAGCGCCGGATCCTGGGGACCAGACACGGGGAGACACAACAGCACAGAACAGAGAACAAAACAGAGAGAGAATTCAAAAACAGCATGACTGCAGTGTGGCCCAGCAAGCCAGCTCTGGGCCTGGCCCAGGACAGGCAGGAGGGATGGCAAGAACTGAGGGAATGGGTGGGCTGAGGCCCAGACCTTCATCGGGATGATGGTGTTGCAGGCCCCTGCTGTGCTGGCCTCCCTGCACCTCCCTGCCCCGCCTCCCTGTCCCCAACAGCCCATCTCAACCAGCCACCTTTCCAGTTAGGAAGGAGGTAGCAGCAGGTAGGCCAGGGCACATAGCCAGAGACCCGCTCAGGGGAAAGATTCATTCTGGGTGGAAGGGGCTGCACGTGTGTACACAGGCAGGTCGAGCTGGGTAGCAGAGGCAGGTGCTGAGGGTGAGGGGCGACACTGCCAGCATGTGCAGATGCTGTCGATAGGAGGTATTTGGGGCAGAGATGCGTACCAGGGACCTCAGGCCTGAGCAACTGGGGCCCAGTGGGCAGGCTCGAGCTGGGCCTCAGCTGACCCTAATTCCCACAGGAGAAAATGGGAGATGAAGCTTTCCCTCTGGTCTTCCTCGTTGGAGCCCCCTGCTCTGGTTAATGGCAAATGGGGTTCCTGCCCACAGGAACTGGTCTGGAGAGCAGCAAGCATTGCTCTGAGATGTAGAGAGAGCCAGAGAGGGAGGGAGGGAAAGAAGAAGGGGGAAAAGGAGAAAGGGATGATGATGATGAGAGAGAGAGAGAAAGAGAGAGAGGGAAGAGAAGAGAACAGAAGAGAAGAGAAACAAAGAGAGGAATAATGGTAATAGCTCCAATCATGTACTGAATATTTACCGTGTGCCAGACACTCTACTTCTGCCATATTGTCTGATCCTTACACCCCAATGAGGTAGGTACTATCCTTATTCCTGTTTCACTGATGGGGAAACTGAGGTTCAGAGAGGTAAAGTGACTTGCTTAAGATCACACAGCTAGGAAGTGCTAGAGGTGAGATCCAAACCCAGGTCTGCTTGATTCCAAAGCCCATGGTCTTTCCACTGCACCGTGCCACTTTTCTGGGGTGGGGGAAAGGAAAGGGAAGGGATGGACTAGATGAGAAAAGTGGTGGAGCATGGGGGTGCGGGAGAGGAGGAGAGGGAGGAGGGGAGAAAAAGAAGAGACTAGAAGGGGAGACATTCAGGATCTAGGGGTAAGCTGGCACCAATTCTCCTTCCTGTTCGAAGGAGGCTAGAAGTGCATCGTGACCACGGCTGTGGAGAGAGAGGACCTGCTTCCTGGATGCCGGGTAATGTGTGGAAACAGAGGTGCTGCTGCCCCGCGATGGAGCCTCTCGCATCCATGACACCAGCTACCCCCAGCCTGGAGGTAGCAAAGAGCCCTTTTTCTCAGCTGGTCTGGACTCTGCTGACTGGATTTCCTTACAGTTATTAATCAAAACAGGAACTGCTCTGGAACTACAAAACGGCTTTTCTACTAGGGCAAGAGCCCAGCCCCAGGGCAGAAACTGCCTCCCGCTCCCTGAACTTCTGCCGGGTCTATCATCCTAACACGTTAGCGCCACACTCGCCAGTACCGTCCTCAGGAAGCCTGGGAGACATGGGCATCAGCACCCACACAGCGGACGGCCCGCCAAACTGAGAAGAATTACTCATCCCCAGACGTGAATTCCCTTCAACTGGACGGGGGGTGGGGTGGAGAGTGGGGCAGGTTTCCCCAGGAAAGCCTTCACTTCCCATCACCCCTGACTTAAAAGATGTGTCCCTTGTGCGGCCTCTGAGAGTCTCCCTGGGTTGCTGCATTGTTCCAGCCTCCTTCACACAGATGTCTTGGCTCCTCCAGCTTGGCACTTGCTGAGCAACTCCTTGCGGCCATGCCTCTCACCCGGGCCAGCTTGACCACCAACCACCAGCCACTGACCACCATGCCCAGGCACCGTGCCACGCAGACGCCCAACCAGGCCGGCCGGCCTGACCTATGCACGCAGCAACCCTAACGACCTCCGGGTATGGGTCTCCCCCAAGAGGCAGGGTTTATAACTGTCCCAAATGGCCAACAGGCCCCAATAAGGAACTAATCTGAACAGCTAAAGGACCAAATGCCCTCCCCCACAGTCTGGAACCCCCTTCCCAGGCTTGCCTGTGGGGCTCAGGGAAACCAGCTGAGTTTTAATCCCAGGCTAGGAGCTTCCTCAGAGCAGGGATTAGGCCCCGTAGTCATTTCTAGATTTTTCCTCTACCTCACATCCCTCCACATCCCAACAGCACCTAGCATGTGGACTTGCCCACAGTCGACAATCCCGATTGTAAAATGTGTGTAGTTGCGTGGGGGCTTCCAGTCAGCTCTCTGGCTGAACTCTCAGGGCTGGACTGGACTGCCCTGGGCTCGCCATACTGGAGCCCTAGAGAGGTCAAGCTTCCTAAGCAATAGTTAATGTTAATGTTGGTGTCGTCTCTTCTCCTCACCCCACCAAGTAACTCATTGGAGCAGGTTTAAGAGACCTTCTATCCGAATTCATTTATAGGCTAATGAAATGTTAAGGCCAGAACTGTCCCCTGCCACCTTCAGATGTGGAAACAGAGGTTCTTAAAGGCAAATACTTGCCTAAGGTCTCACTGCGAGTTGGCAGCAGAGCTGGGACTCAATCAGCCTTTGTGCTTCCCAGACCTCTTCTCTTTTGGCAGCACCACGATGCTTCCGCATTCATGTGCAAAACGTGGATTGCCTACGGTGTGTGAGGTCCTGGGCTGGGTGCAGGGATGTGGGGGAACACTGTCCCTAGAGCAGCGGGTCTCACTCCGCGCTTCAGTGTGCATCAAAAGCATTCAGGACTCATGTTCCACATGTAGATTCCCGGGCTTTGCCCCCAGAGATCCTTATTCAGTAGGGAGCACCCTGTCCTAGGAATCCTGACAATCTCACTCTGAGAAACCCTGCCCTAGGACATCAGAGGAAAACAAACTCCAAGCATGCCAAAGAGTTGTAGGGATCGAGTTGTGAGTTTCCACCTGTTCCTTAAGCTGTTACTGTTCCCGGTTCGGCCCAACCCATCCACATTCATTCTTTTCAGAGTTGGGGAGGCGGGAATGACCAGGTGGGCGTTGCTTCTGAGTGCTACAGTGGAAAGAACATGCCCTGAGGGTCAAGAGACCCAGGTTTTGGTCCCAGCTCTGCCACAGACCAGTGACTGGGCTTTGAGCAGCAGCAAGTCACTCCCCTGGCCCGTTTCCTCATCTGTAAAATTGGGATACCGATTCCTGCCTTATACGCTTCCCGAGACGTGGGGAGGATTTTATGAGGTAAATATAAACATAAAATACTTTATGTTTTCTTTGCAGAAAACATAAAGTAGTAATCAAACAGGAAGAATTATTATACAGGGGAGATAAATTCCTCTCAGCAAAAGGATAAATTTAAAATTCAGGACCTTGTGCCTCCTCTAGAGTCGATAGTTCTCGGAGATCCCCAAGTTCTGCCACCAGAGCAGCCCAGGGCTCTCAGCTACGCTCTGGCCAGAGGTGGTGGGGCGGGAGGGCGCGGTGTGGGGGTCGTGTGTGCGGCAGGAGTTACTAAACCTGTGTACGCATGTTTGGTCTAAGCTTCAGGGTGGAAGAGTTGAGAGTTGAGTCTGGACTTTCAACCTGGGGGTGGGCGTGGAAAAAGCACGGAAGGGGTGGTCTTGTGGCTCCACTCACTGGAAAAAGGGCGGAGCCTGTGGCTCCATCTTGGCTGCCCACAGTCTCTCCTGAGGTGTCACTGAGAGAGCCACTGGCTCCATCTTTGGCACACACTTTAGGGTGGAATTTGGGGCTGGGAAGATTGCAAGAAATGGGGTTGCTCCTTCTGCTCTGAACCTGCCTTAGGCCACCAGATCCTCCCTGAAAAGCAGCCAGGGCCCTGGGATGAGGTGGAGCTTATGCCTGCTCACCGCCCCCTGAGCCTGGGCTACTCGAAGGAAGGCTGGGTCCTCAGGGGCAAGGGCAGGTGGGCAGGCAGCCCTCCCTCTCTCTCTCTCTCCCTCCCCGCCGGCTCGCTACCTACCTCCTTTCCTACAAATTTTCTTGTTGGGCTTTCGGGCGCATTCCTTGGAAATCCGCTTTACTGTAAAATGAATAAAAAACTAAAAAATAACAGGAGGCCTCTGCCCAGGGGCATGCACCCCCCACCCCCCAAGCCCCAAGAGCTGAGCTGCTCTGCAGGCGGCACATGGCAGAGAGCCTGTCCCACCATCTCCTTGTTTCTGTCACTTACCTTAGTGTGACCCCCGCGGGAGGAGGCATCAGCTAGTGAAAGAGGAGGCACCTAAGCAATGCCCGCCAGGCTTGCCCCCCGCCCCCCACACGCACCCAGCCCCCTTGGCCACACACACCTACCACCTTTTGAAGCAGGTGGAATGGCAACAGGGGGGCCTGGTGCAGCCAGCATCCTCCCGCGGGCAGCTGCCAGCAGTGACCCATACTCCCCCAGGGAACCCCCATCCAGTACTGGACCTAGACCTGTCAAAGCTCTCAGGCCTGGCCAGGCCCCTCCTGGCAACAGTGTCACTCACACATGGGAGCTTGGACAATGCTGGGAGAGTGAAGAACAGGGAGGGGGAGGGGGAGGCCAAGCAGAGTGATGGTTAGAAGCATTTTCACAGACAGACAGACGCATGCTGCAGGGCACACAACCACATGCAAGCCACAAACACAACAGGGCAGGCGGGAGGCAGGGAGGGCACAGTGCCTGGCCGCAGCACTCACCATCCTCCGTGGGCACATAGACATTCAGGTAGAGGCAGTCTTCGTTGGGCTCCTGGATGTAAGTCGCTACGATATCCAAGTTGGCAGTGAACCAGACTGGCAACATGACTTCGGGCACAGCTGTGTGGATGTTCTGGGGGCACACTGGGGGAAAGTGTGTGGCGTTCCGGATGCCCGACCAGGATGGGGGTGGTTCAGGGGGCAGGAAACGTTTCTCGCCGATTGGGGGAGCTGCATAGGGCACCCCCAGGTATTGGTCCACAGGTCCCAGGATCTCACTGGGCAATGGTACCCGGGCACCCCTTAGCTTCCCAAAGTGAGTATTGACTGTGGGTGCTGGAGCCTGGGTACTGGCCCTCAGCACCAAGCTGAGGAACCACAGGGTGAGGCACAGGCTCCGGCCAACTGTGGGCTTGGGGCTCAGGGACAGCGACGGCGGGCCAAGCCGCAGCCACATGTTCCAGGCAGGGGGACTGGCAGGAGAGGCAGACTCCAGGGTCACAGCATCAGCCCAATAGGCAGCCCCTTCATGGCCACACTGACTTGAACCTCAAAACTGAGCTCTCGAGGGACACCTACAGGTGCCCAGCAACGTAGAGAGCAGGTCGTCCAAGCACCACAGCTTCAGAAAGGGGACTCCCTCAGGGCCAGACAGGCCTGTGGAAAGAGGGAAGTATGCGTCATTCACGACGGTCTGGGAGGGGTACAGAGTCGGTCTTTGGGGGCCTTCATGGGCTTGGGCTATTCTCCTACCATTAGGAGAGGTTTCACATGCCCACGGCTCCAGCCACTCACAGCTGATCCACCACCAGTCAGAAGCATTTTATGTGCCTGGCCATGGTTGGAAAATCCAAGGGGATTGGCAGAGTGACAGTTGTTGCTACTGCAAGTTCAAAGTCCCCAACTTCAACCCCACAGCCAATGGAGTTCATCAGGGTCGCTTGGAACCAGAGTAATATGGTAGCCAGTGGGTGGGAAGAACTAGAACTGGAGCCTGGGTCCCTGGGCATGCTGCCTGGACACTGAGCTGTCCAGCCCCAAGGACCCGGTAATCCCACACATGGACCTCCACATCAGGAGTGGGTAGGACCGTTCTCACTCTGGGACACTAGGCATAAGAAGGGAAAGCAGTAGATGGACAGACGAAATCACAGAGAGACCTCCTTACTCTCAGGCAGGGCAGGGGGCAGGACAGCCATTCACCGGAGTCCCCAGACCCTCCTGAGCCCCTCCTGTATATTTCTCCTCAGCCCTCACTGCTCCCAAATCCTTAAGCCTTGGTCCTTTCTGTTGGCTCTCTCTTAATTCAACACCAAATGCAATGCCAGAATTGAGGTAGAAATCATTCTGCCCAGCACCCTAGGCATTGTTGATGCTCATCCAGTGTAAAATAAACAACGCAGTGTAGGGGACATACACTCAGAGACTCATAGAAATAAACTCACAAGGACTCAAAGAGGGAATGAGAGAGACCAAGCCAGGATCACAGACACTGTGATATTCACTCGTAGAGACATACATTCCAAACCCACAGAGATCCCCTCATATAGTCCCACATTCGGAGACAGAGCGCCTCACACAGCCAGAGCCTCACAGAGTGATACATTCAGAGACACACACAGAGACTTACTGAAATATAATCACACATACCCGCATAGGTAAATATCCAGAGACACATGCAGCATAATGGTGACACATAGGTGGAGACAGAAACAGAAATAGCAACACGCTCAGACACACAGGCCTTCTGACACAGTTACACAGTCAACACATACACACAGGCACACACAGACACACACGCACATGCACACATGCACATTTCGTTTCCCCCCATTTCTCCCGCCTTCCAAGATTGCAGGCCTGCTCCTTTAAGAACTGGCTGAAGGGGTGGGGGAGGGGGGAGATTGGGAACGCCCGGCAATCGGCCACCACGAGAGAGGAATGAGAATGTGTGTGTGTGTGTGTGTGTGTGTGTGTGTGTGTGTGTGAAAGAGAGACAGAGAGAGAGAGAGAGAGAGAGAGAAGAAAAAGGAAGAAGAGGGAGGGCGGGTAAAGTGGTTAAAGGAGTGGGGGCTCAGAGGAAATGGGAAAATGGGGAGCAAAATATGGGGGGAAGATCTCAGACCCTGCCCAGGATGCACCCGGGTGGGGAGGGAGGAAGGGAAGGAAGGGGTAGGAGTAGGGAGGTGGGGCAGGAGGGAGTGGGTGGGTGTGTGTATGGGGGGGGATAGTCTGCAGCTGAGTTCACACAATCCCCCCATTCACCGTCTCCATGGCAACTCCGGGGCACAGACCGCTCATTCACACGGCTTCCCCGCCAGCACCCCCCCATTAACCCCCTCGGTGCCGCCCCCACCCCACAAATTCCATTAACCCTTTTGGGATGCCTCCCTCTCTAGTAACCCTTCAGCGCCAAATGCCAAATCCCCCTTCGAGTCAGTTCCCTGCAGCCCCTCCCCTGTGAACACCTAGACAAACAGACCGACCCCCAAACGCCCTCTGTACCCTACCCTAGGACCCACCGTGAATCCCCAAGGCCAACATCTCTATCCTGGTCCAACTTGCAATTTGGGAGAAGACAGGGGAGAATGGCATCTGGGGGTACTTTTTGGGCTGGAGCGGTATTGGGCGAGGGGCATTGTGCAGGAATGGACCAGCATTGAGAATTGCAGTATTGGGGACTACCTGGGTCTAGAATGGTATTGGGGGATGGAGTTGCATTGGAATGGGGGAGGCTAGGATAAAGGCCTCCACTGGGTGGGGGGGCTGCAGAGAGTGGGGGAGGGAGCCTGGCTTTAAGATGCTATGATGGAAGGGGGATGGGGCTGCACTGCAGGGGACGGGGGACTGGCAATGTGCAATACGGGAATGGGGCTGGGGGCCCTCAATAGGGGTATTTTGATGAGCATGCGGGCTGGGCTGTGGAAATAGAGGGACCAGGGGCGGGAGGATGATAGGGATGTGGGATTTAGGGAGGAGGTGGAGGAGGGAAGAGAAGCGGGGGAGGAGTGGGGGGTCAGGGGTGCTGATGGAGAACATGGGGTTGAAAGGGATGGGGGCCCCTGGCTGGGGAGTGGAGGAGCCTGGGATTGGGAGGGGATAGGATGGGGGCAAGGTATGGGCAGCTAGAGGATGAGAGACCAGGACAGGCAGCCTCACCTGTTCCCCGGGCTGTTGCAAGCGACTGAACCGGGCCACGGACCACCCATATCGCCTCCAGGCCAAGGGCTCCGCACCCGAATCCCCGAGATCAGCTCTCCGGCAGCCTGGCTGCTGTGCCCGCGCACCGAGGGGGCGCGCTGCGCGTGCCCGGACACAGGGTGGGGGGGAGCGCGGTCCCTGCCATTAACTCCTTTTGTGCCAGAGATGGCTCAAGTCCTGGGGCATGGCCCAATTCCCCCCATGCTCAGGCACGCTCTGGTTGCACTCTCCCTCCCTCTGTCTCACGCACACCTCAAAGAGCAAGCTATCAGACAGGTGATCTTCCAGGGCCGCTAGTCCAAACTTCACCTGTGAAGCTTGAGACCTTGACCCAAAGGGAGAAACTGAGGCACTGCCTGCAGGAGCCCCCAGTCATGCTCCACAGAAACACACCTCCACCTCAGTTGGCATCCCCTTCCTCTTCTCAGCACCAGCACTACCCAAGCGCAACTGGCAGGGCCACTCTGCCCTCATCCTGTCACTCTCCCAAAGGTCAGTGCTGTTCCCTTGTGCTGCTTCTGATGGAGCATGTCAGACTCAGACTGTCAGCCTGCCAGTTGTGTGACCATTTGTCTCCCCTCCAGATCCGGTGTCTCTGTGCCTTGTGTCTCTGTATGTAGTGCACCTGTCCAGTGTGTCTAGCAGCCCCAAAGCCCCTCTGAATGTCCCTCATCCCAGCCAAGCCGCTCACCCCTGTGGCTCCTCAGAACGTTTATGTCAGGATAGAGCGAGTCAGAAGTAAGTTTCCGTTATGTCTGCCTGTACCCTGTCAGGGACTTCCATTCCTTACACACACAACTCTTAAACTTGGTGAGTCCCCTGTGAGCGAGGGCTTTGTGGGCCTCAAAGAGGGATTTTATTTTTTATAACTTGGGTATTGATTGGTGCTCCTGGTTTTACCAGCACACTTGACACTTCCCAGTGATAGGGTGTAACTGTGGCTTGGACATTATCCTTAAGCTGTCACATCATCCTGTACCACCCGCCCACAAGGCTGGGGCTGATCCTCCTGCAGCCCCAGCTAGGCAGACCATAAGACTCCACTGTAGTGAACCAGCTGGCTCTCCTGGACAGCCTTGGATCTAAGGTCCAAACCAGAAGGCAAGGGGGCTAAGAATGGCCCTACTACAGCTCCAAATGTGACTCTGGAGCAACAGTTTGGAGTTTTCTCTACTGTAAAATGGGAGTGAGCAACAGTCATCCTGGGTAACTGCCAAGGTGGGTCATGTGAAAACAAACAGTCCTGGCAGCAGGACAGAGACAGAAAAGGGTGCTCCTTTTCACTGGTCTCTCTTCCTCCTGGAGCCATACCGCCCTTCTACCACCTGTTCTGTGATGACACATGCCAATGGAGGGCAATTTTTCATCCAGGGATGTGACTCTCAGGGAAGTTCTCTGTCCTAAGAAAAGGATGCCACTTGATGCATCATGGGGACCACACAAGACGGCAAAAACGGTAGGCAGTGTCTGTCATCTCCACCCGCCCCAGTTTGTTTGATGCCCAGCATCTGGTGTTGTGGAGGGAGAATTAGGTTCCACTGAGTTTGTCTCTGGCCTAATGGCCCGTCCCCAGTCCCTGTGGTATATCTCCCACGGAGAAAAGTTATGAAGAAGTTGCAACATTCAGCTGAGAAGGTAAACTGTCCTGAAGAGACTAAGGGCCCATACCTCAATATGTTGCCAGCTTGGAGAAAGGAAGAGAGGGTAGCAATCCAATCAGAATTCAGAAAGTGAGGGGGTGGAAGGTAAACAGGGGAGATAATCTGAATAGAATGAAGGCTCTGACTTGTTGATCTAACCCCCAGCACTCTCCTGAGAGACCGCCCTTCCCGGACATGCAAAACTCACACACTCCCTTTGCAAAGAAGCTCTGTGTATTGGGTGCAACAGCTCTGGGGTATCTATATAAATAATATACAAAACCCAACAGCTCAATGCCTCACATTAACAAAAATACTAAAAACTTATTAAAAATGGAGCCTGAGGGAAGAGCCCCAACCACTACTGGTGCTAGCCTGGGAAGGGGATTGGGAATTAAGAGGAAAGGCTGGGGCCACATCCAGTGCACAAGCAGTTCCTCCAGGTGGCTCAGTAGCGTCCAAATATGTTGGTACTGGGCTGTGGCTGGGTATCTGTGAAAAACCAGAGATTATCAGGACTGGAAGACCAAGCAGGGGTGTGGCTATGCATGAGGAAAGCTATTTGGGTAGCAAGGGAAGGGGCCGGAACGGAATGCTTCCCCCTATAACGTGGGCCTGAAGCAATCACCTCAGCCACTTTTGCCCACCCCATTCCCATTGACTTCATGGTGTTCTTGGGAGGGCGGGCAGGCTTACTGGAGAGCTGCTGTTGGAGCTGCCGGACCAAAGCTGCGGTCTGTTGCTGCTGCTGGGTCTGCTGAAGCCCCTGACGCTGGAACTGAGGTGAAAACGGAAAGTGGAAGACTGAACTCTGACCTTCCACCTCCTTCTTCATCCTCATCTCCCAATCCCTTTTTAGGATGCTAGGCCTTGCCTCCCACCTCTGCTCCATTCCATACTGTCCCCAACCCAGTTCATTGGCTGTGTGCCCAACCTGGGCAGCTGTCCCTGAGCCTGGGGCTGTAGTCCAGCAGCTACCTGGGGCTGGGACTGGGGCTGGGGCTGGGGAGGAGCCGTCTGTTGCTGCTGTTGCTGCTGGTGTTGTTGCTGCTGCTGCTGTTGCTGCTGCTGCTGCTGTTGCTGCTGCTGCTGCTGCTGCTGCTGCTGCTGCTGCGGACATAAAAGATACTAAGATTCAGTATTGGAGCCATGGGGACAGGGGATGAAGAAGCAGGGAGGGAATTCTGAGTCCACTGTCCTCCCTTCTCAGACAGCTACACGGAAGGAAACCAAATCTAGAATACCCAGCAGACAATGTCCAACTCTTTCCTACTATAGTGCCCAGAAAACAAAAAGGGGGAAGGTAGAGAAATAACTTATTAAGCACCACTGCAGGCCAGCCACTCTTCTGGGGGTTTTGGTATACTGTCTCATTTAGTCTTGGTAACAGAGTGAGAAGAACTGGTGCCTCTCCTCCTCCTTGGGCTTCTTGGTCCTTGATGAAAGCCTGGTGCCTTACCCTCAGGATCTGCTGTTGTTGCTGCTGCCGGATGTGGTACTGCTGCTGCTGCTGCTGCTGCTGCTGCTGTTGCTGCTGCTGCTGCTGCTGCTGCTGCTGCTGCTGCTCAGGTAGGATGGAAGCTGAGCGGACGCCTGCCTGGACGCCCTGGGCACTCAGTGGAGTCATGGTACCTATCATGGGTGTCTGCTGCAGTGTCTGGTGTGAAAACCTCCAAAAACAAGAGGCCCAGAGGTCAAGGCACGGGGGAGGGAAGGGAAAAGGGATAAGTATAAACCCTGGGTCTCTGACCTGAAATAAACTTTAACAAGTTATTTCATTCATTCCTGTTGTCACTAACCAGAAGAGCCCTTTTGGGGTCTGATAAACTTCTAGGGTGGGAAATAAGGCACAAAGATAATACCCCACTTTAGTGTCTCATAACCTCAATGGTTAGCAATGTTTCAATTCTGTTTTAACCATTTTTCTCTTATGAAAGTGAAAAACAGTCTTAGCACAAGATAGGCAAGATAGGGCCGGGCGCAGTGGCTCACGTCTGTAATCCTAGCACTCTGGGAGGCCGAGGCAGGAGGATCGCTCAAGGTCAGGAGTTTGAAACTAGCCTGAACAAGAGCGAGACCCCGTCTCTATAAAAAATAGAAATAAATTAATTGGCCAACTAAAAATATGTAGAAAAAATTAGCTGGGCATGGTGGCGCATGCCTGTAGTCCCAGCTACTCAGGAGGCTGAGACAGAAGAATCGCTTGAGCCCTGGAGTTTGAGGTTGCTGTGAGCCAGGCTGACGCCATGGCACTCTAGCTGGGGCAACAGAGCCAGACTCTGTCTCCCAAAAAAAAAAAAAAAAAAAAGATAGGCAAGATAGATAAACACTCATTGAGGTTGTTTGTTGTTGTTGTTGTCATTCCCCAATAACATTTCAAGTTGTTCTACTACATATGTACATCACTGCGACCGCGTGTGAGCTGGGCTCCCTGTCCCCAGTCCTCTCCCACCTGCCACTACGCATCCTGTCCACTCAGTGCCCATGAATCTCTCAACATGTCCAACTCCTCCTATCACTCTCCTGATTAAAAGAGCCCTTTCTGGGATTGGATCTCAGTTCCACAGCTGAGCATTCAAGGCAACCTAACAATCCACCCCCAGCCTAGCCCTTACTACTTCCCTGACACAGATTTTACGCTCCATCCAAGCTCTTCTCCCCACACACCTTACTCATTCCAGTCCCGATGTCTTTGTTTGTGCGATGTCCTCTACCTGGAATGCCCTTCCTTCTCTTCTTCTCCACAAATCCCAATCGTACCTATCCTTCAAAGGCCAACTCAAGTCTGATCTCCTTCACAAAACTTTCTCTGATGACTCAGGCCCACACTGATA
Source organism: Lepilemur ruficaudatus (assembly GCA_963574885.1). NCBI lineage: Eukaryota > Metazoa > Chordata > Mammalia > Primates > Lepilemuridae > Lepilemur > Lepilemur ruficaudatus. The sequence continues at coordinate 38,549 of CAUYRT010096961.1, forward strand.
CTAACCCACATTTTTTCTGAATTTCCATTTTACTTCACAGCATACAACACATCTGATTGTATCTTTGCTCACAGTGTTCTCTAAACGTTCTTCTGTGTAAGTCTTATCTGAACTTTAGCAAAAATTCTTTGTGGTGAGGGACTAGGTATTTTACTTATTTATTTATTTTTTGCTATCTTTCCTCATCTCAGCCATCCCAGCACCGTGCTGGCAGTTAGTCAGCCCCTTCCCCCGCCCGTGTTCTAAATCCTAAGCTTCAGAGCCTCAAAACATGTTTACAAGGTCTTAACTAAGGCTTGACTAACATTAACCATGGTGGGAGGATTTGTTCCTTAGTCTCCCCTGGTATTCAACTGTTTAATACCAGCTTCATGACTCCTTATCATACAGTGGCGTCTATGAACTCCGGACCTTTTCTTAGCAGAGTCAGTCAGTCAATGATTTCCCCTCTGTGGGCCTCAAAGAAGTGTTGGGGAAGCAGATGTGAGACTAGTGGTCTCCAGGGTCCCTTCCAGCTCCAGCTTTTTGTGGTTACAAGCCGTGTGGCCAGGTAAGTGTTCTCAACATCTCCAAAAGTTCTGACCAGTCCCATCACCTTCAGTCTGCGGGCTTTTCCAAGTCAAATGCTCCCTGATTCCTCTGTGTCTCTTCCCAGCTCACCACTACTTTGGGTACCTTTGAGTGGAGGGCAGTCCATGTCCATAGGTTGGGGCCTGCTGGTGCACATAGCCACTCGGCCGCTGTTGCAGGTGGCGGGTGGGATCTACAAGAGTAGGATTGGTAGAAGGGTGGGTGCTCTGATAAGGCTGGCTGGAGTAGCTGGGGGGCACCATGGTACCTGCGGGGCCTGTGTGTTGCTGCAATCCCACATGAGAAACATAAGGAGTATAGCCCTGGAGGGAAGAAAGAGAGAGGGAATCAGGGCCAAGGGCATGCAGAGCAGCTTGCCTCACTCTTCCTGATTCTCACAATCCTGGGCCCTTACCTGGGAAGTCTGCAAGCCGTAGGAAGAGCTGGGTGTCATCTGATGGACAGATGACTGTCCCAACATCCCCTGACTCTGCTAAAGGGAAAAAGGAGAAAAACCTCAAACTCAGTAAATACTTTCTGCTATCTCATCTCTTGTATCTCCCACCCTGTATGTGCTTGTGAAGATCCCAAGTGTCTCCTCCCCTCTCCCTGACAGCCCTCCCTACTGCCCCTCTCACTATCTTTGCCTGGAGCTGTTGGCGAAGGCGCTGTCCTTGGGGCACCGCAGGTTGCTGCTGCCGGTACACAGAGGTCTTATAAGAGGAGGGTTCTAGGCCCATGACGCCAGTCATGGTTGTGGGCAGCACTCCAGGGTAGGTTGGTCGGGTCGGCAGCTTCTGCATTGGTAACCGCACAGGGCGGTATGGGTCCACGCGAGGGCCACCTAGAAAGGAGATCAGACTCATCTCCCTAGGCTCCTCATCCCTCTATCCCTTGTTCAGTGTCCTAGCCATCCATAGCTCTTCAGGGGAGTGACATCATCCTCTGGGCAAGGGGAATGTTCAGGTCACTCCATCATTGCTAGTGGCTCGCACTGACCTGCAGGTAGCGGCTGGTTCTGGGTGTACAGGCCTATGGAGCTCTGCCTATAGCTAATGTGGGATATGGAACCAGGGTTTGCGTGGTGCAGGAGGTCCGGAGGCACTGTCACACCATAGGGGCCACTCCGACCCGGGCCCATTCCATAGTCCTGTGTGAACGGCAGAGGAAGAAGGGGAGTGGGTTGTAGCTGAGGAGGGCAGGGGGAGATGGGGTAGATGGGGTAACGAGGAGCTGGATTTACATGTTTTTTTTAATTCAGAATATTACGGGGGTACAAACATTTTGGTTACATGTATTGCTTCTGTACAGTTTGAGTCAATGTTATACGCGTGCCCTACATGGTTAATTTTTATGATGATTCCGATGGCACGCCCTCCCTACGTGCCCCCACCCCTCCCACAAACCAGCAACTGGAAAGAGTCATGAGGAGAGAGGCTGTGGGAGAGCTCAGATGGGGGGAGGCACTAACCTCTGTCTTGGTGGCTGGCTGGCTGCGCTTCTTGCCCTTGGTGGACTTCTTCTTGCGTTCCTCAGTACTGGGCGGAGCAGCCCCAGGTTTGTCAGTTTTGGGGGGCTCTGGAGCCTTTTTCTCAGGTTCTAGCAGTGTGGGAGCAGGGGGCTCCTCATCTTCTGGTGGCAGTGGCAGTGGCTCCAGGTAATAGGCACGGGGCCGGGGCCTCAGGTGTGTGTGGTAGAGCAGCAACCGCTGCTGCTCCTCTCCGCGAGCCACTCGTCGGTCAACCCGGACTGTTCCAAACCAGCCCCAAGACAGTGGTGCTGACGGCTTCAACCCCTCAAAAAGATCCCAAGGAGAGATCTTTTGTTTGGTGGAAACCTGTAGACCCTGCTCCAGAAAATAAGAAACAATGAGCTGTTGAGACTTGGAAAAAAGAAGACAGATCTTGAGCACTTGTAGGAGAACCTAAAATATCTGTTGGCAACAAAGAAATAAAAGTCATAGGTTGGTTCAGAGGAGACGGTGAGAGGAAGACAGACACGGACACACAGGGATACACACACATGCAGAGGAGAGTTAGGAGGGGCGAGAGCAATGGGTGGGGGTAAAGAGAGGTATGGAGGGGAAGATGAAACCAGGAGAAAAGGAGATGCAGGAGAGGGAGAACTGGGAGAAGCAGTGACAGAGAAAGGAGGAGTAGAAGGCGGGGGTGAAGGGAGAAAGACAGACATTCAGAGGAAGACAGATAAAAACAGGAAGGTAGAGAAAGAGAAAAGGCAGGGAGAGACTAAAGACAGGCAGAGAAAGGCAGAGTCAGAGAGAGAAAGAGAGACAGAGAGAGAGAGAGACACAAAGAAAGGCAGAACGAGAGACAGAGACAAAAAGACAGATAGACCAGGAAGAGAAATGAAGAGAATGTATATATGAAAAGGTTAGACTTTGGATTTTAAATTCTGCATCTTCTTTTCCTCTCACTCTTTACTTAACACCATGATTATAGTTATTCAACCAATACTGCAACTGGCAGAGAGGAGAAAGAGAAAACTATGCAGAGATGGGTGGTTGTGGAGAGAGAAATGCGGCATCAGCCAGACAGACGGGGGAGTTAGGACACCAGGCAGGTAGAGCAGCAGGAAGAGGAGGGTCGGGTGCTGAGAAACGGGTGGTATGTTAAAAGGTGGGTGGGGGTGAAGGCAGAGACCAAAGAAAGAGGGTGGGACTCCAAAGATGGGGAGATGAAATGTAAGGAAAGGTAAGCGATTCACTCAAAACCCCAGAGATGGTTTTTACTGGCAGAGCCTGATGGACTCCTGAGTCTGATGAGCCTGTTGTAGTTATGAGGTTAATGCGGGGCAGGGGGCAGGCTCTTGCCCAAGGGGGAAAAAGGCAGAGGGTGTGGGAAGACAACAGAACATGCCTCCTTCTTGAAGATAGAATCGAAGCCAGCAATCTTGTTGCCCTTGGTGTCGATAAGGGAGCCTTGTGGCTCACATGTGATGACATCTCGGGTCTGCTTGGGCAGTGGCAGCAGCTGGCGAACCTTTTCCAGACTGTCCGACTGGCGCTCCCCCAGTTCTTTCTGCAGGCACAGAAGATAGGACAAGAGTTCAGAGATACAGAAAAAAAGGGACAGGAAGTCTTGGGATAGCCCAGAACCTGGCATAAAGACGACCCTCAGTAAATCCTCTTTGCATGAATAACAAAGAAAAAACAGATGAGAGAGGGAAAGGAAGAGGGCTCAGGCCAGAATGAAGTCCCTGAAGCTGGACAGCAGATGCCAGTACCCCGAAAGCTTGCACCTGCCTCCTCTGCTCACCTGCAGCTTCTTCACCAGGTTCATGTATGCACGTTTGTTTTCCTCCATGCTGCCTTGTGAGATGCTAGACATATCTGCAGCCAATGTCCCATTGATGAGCACGCTCAGCATGTCCAACACGGTAGTAAAGAGCTCACTGTGACAGGAAGCCAGGGAGAATACCAGAGAAGAAAGAGGTTAAGACAGAAAAAGGCCTCAGCAGGGGATACAAGTAGGGAGAGGTGATTTTTTTTTTTTTTTTGGAGACAGAGTCTTAATATACCCTGGGTAGAGTGCAGTGGCATCAACACAACTTACTGCAACCCCACACTCCTGGGCTCAAGCGATCCATCTGCCTCAGCCTCCCGAGTAGCTGGGACTACAGATGTGTGCCACCATGCCTGGCTAATTTTTTCTATTTTTGTTAAAGACGGGGTCTCACTGTTGCTCAGGCTGATCTCGAACTCCTGAGCTCAAGTGATCCTCCTGCCTTGGCCCCCCAATGTGCTAGGATTACAGGCGTGAGCCACCGTGCCCGGCCAGGAGACGTACTTAATACATCATCCTGAGGGCAATAAAATTGTGTGGGGGAACCCAGGGCCATGGAATCCACAGTAACAGCCACACTGATCTCAGTGGGTTGTGCACCTGGTGTGGGTGTAGGGGGATCTTGTTGGGTACAAAACTGCAGGGAGGGGGTGGGGATGCTTTACTTGTTAGACTGCATGTCGACAGTGCCGCTGATGATGATCTCCAGGAGGAGCACGGCCCACTCCGTGGTCTGCTGAGTGCTGCGCTGCACTGTGTCAAACATGCCCCCCACCTGTCAGGGCCACAACAAGTCAGTCAGATGGCTCAGGAGTGCGAACGCCGGCATTTTTTTTGGTAGAAACCTACAGACCCTTTTCTAAGAAAAACTCAGATTAGAATCTGGGTTGGGTGGGAGCTGGGACACCTGAGGTCATGCTTTAGTTGTACTTATGATTTGCTACATGATCTCAGGCCAGTGACTGAGTGTTGACATATCTGGGCTCCTATTTCCTTACTTATAAAATGATGGGATCTGGACTGAATGATTTCCAAGATTCTATTCAATATTCCACAGTGGGTTTCTAGTGTCTCTAGAGCCCACTCAGAATCTAGGATGAGGCAGAGTCCATGCAAGGATCCAGGGTTCATAACCTACTGGACCCTGACCACAGCGATGTAGTCCCCTTAACCATTTTCAGGCCTGGTGTCCTTTAGGAGAGCAGGGTTAGTATTGGAAGACCCAGAAAAACCTGAGGCCTCTATCCTCATCCCCATAAGCCCCAACCTGAGGCTTCTTTAGTTTGCATTTCCAGCCCGACCCCCTTCCTTCTTCTCCCCAGCTTGCCCTCTCACCAGGTTAAGCCGCAGTTTGAGTGCCTCATGCATGAGCTGCTTTGGTTTACAATCATCTAAGTACTGGTCATCCCGCCAATTATTCACAATCTAGGACAGAAACAAGTATAATGCGCTGTTCAAGGATGTTCTCATTTCCATACCAAAGCACCCAATGTGTTTAACAGAAAATACTGAAGGTTCTAAGTACATCATGGCCTCCTAGGTGCATCCTTCCCTGCCCTTCTGCCCACCTCCATGGTCCAGAGACCTGTACCTGGTGCACCTGGCTGTAGAGGGAGGTAAGGAGTCCCTCGCGTTGCTCATCCTGCCCTTTCAGACACGTCAGCACCAGGGATAAGAAGGGCTGCTGGCTCAACAGGGACATACTGGAGACAGGAGAAAAAGAAAAGAAAAGGGAGATCATGGGTTGGGGATCAGGCAACTTCCAACCTCATTCCTCCAAGCCCCAGACTCTACTCTTTTAAGATCTAGCCTCTTGCCGGGCGCGGTGGCTCATGCCTGTAATCCTAGCACTCTGGGAGGCTGAGGCGGGTGGATTGCTCAAGGTCAGGAGTTCGAGACCAGCCTGAGCAAGAACGAGACCTCGTCTCTACTATAAATAGAAAGAAATTAATTGGCCAACTAAAAATATATAGAAAAAATTAGCCGGCATGGTGGCGCATGCCTGTAGTCCCAGCTACTCGGGAGGCTGAGGCAGTAGGATCGCTTGAGCCCAGGAGTTTGAGGTTGCTGTGAGCTAGGCTGATGCCACGGCACTCACTCTAGCCTGGGCAACCGAGTGAGACTCTGTCTCAAAAAAAAAAAAAAGTTTATATAAAAAAGTAACTCAACCAAAAATATTAATCAAAAAGGCAACGAAGTGACAGAGAACACAGAGGTTAAAGATAGTGGCCTGGGCTTCTCTGAGGCGAAGAGCAGGGTAGTCACTGGAGGATGCTCCAAACGTCAGGAAGGGCTGCTGGCCTGTCAACCAAGAGCCCTGACAGACACTTCCCGCTCCACCTGCTCCTTTCTTAGCCCCAAACTCTTTTCTGCCAGCTAGTAGGTCAGGGCAACCTCTCATCTTTATTAGGTCTTTTAAAGGACATAACGTTTTCTATTTGTCCCTGCGATTTCTCCCCCTTGCTTCTATCTAGAGACCACAGGCCTGGAGCAGAGTGTCCCAAATTATAAGAGGCCTAGGGTTCCCAGGGGCCCCCAGCATCTGGCTGCAGAAGGAGAGGGGTTCTCTCCTGCTAGAGCCTACACTCCTCTCAGGCAAGGCTCTTTCCTGACTCCTGAAAGAAATGGCTTCCTGGCTAAGAATGACAACTACGACACACCCAAGAGATGGGTGAATATAAAGCAAAACCATCTTTCAAGAGAGGTGAAAGCCCTTTAAATTTAAGGGACCGGCTCCGGAAGAAGGGTGCGTATATGTACACGTAAGTGGGGAAAAGGAACGTGACCAAACTGGGCATGGCAGTGGAAAAGGAAGGGGACATGCAGGGCCTGCTGTGGTCCAGGCAGGTGCTGAAGGACTTTCCATGTCATGTCATTTATCACCCAAGAACACCTCCATTTTACCGAGAAAGCTGAGGCCAGGAAGGTGAAATTACCTGCCCAGCGTAACACATTAGTAAGCAGCACATTCAGAATCTGCCCCCAGCTTCTAGGAGCCTCACCCCTGCTGCCCCCGCACCCCACACTCACATCGTTGTAGAGCATGAAGGCCTTCTTCAAGTAGCCAACCCGCCCGCAGCCCCCAATCAGCACTGAGTAGTTGCTCTCGAGCGGCTGCAGTCGCTCCTCTTTCAGCATCTGCCTCTCAAACAGGTCCAGGGCCTCAGCCAGCTGTGGGAGAAGGGGTGATGGGGAGGAGGCTCAGTATGGACTCAGGGACCCTCAGCGGAGGGAGGGAGGCCTACAATCCCTCTGCAAATTGATCTCAGTGTGCCAACTTATAAACAAAAAAAAACCAGAAAAGGAAAAAGATCCAGAATTGTTAAAGCAAATCCCAGACGTCTCATCATTTCATCCATAAGATCTTTAACACATACCTCTAAGAGATTTCTAAACATAAATGCAGTGCCCTTATCAATACCTAAGAAAATGGGCTGGGCGCGGTGGCTCACGCCTATAATCCTAGCACTCTGGGAGGACGAGGCGGGAGGATCACTCAAGGTCAGGAGTTCGAGACCAGCCTGAGCAAGAGCAAGACCCTGTCTCTACTAAAAATAGAAGAAATTAATTGGCCAACTAAAAACATATAGGAAAAATTAGCAGGGCATGGTGGCACATGCCTGTAGTCCCAGCTACTCAGGAGGCTGAGGCAGAAGGATTGCTTGAGCCCAGGAGTATGAGGTTGCTGTGAGCTAGGCTGACACCACGGCACTCTAGCTTGGGCAACAGAGTGAGACTCTGTCTAAAAAAAAAAAAAAAAAAAAAAAAGAAAAAGAAAATGAACATTAATGGCACTGAATACATTGGGAGTTTTGGAGATAGGATTAACATGAACCACTTTTTGTTTAAATGGACAGCTCTCCAGGAGTTTAGGGCTGCAGTGAGCTATGATCATGTCACTGCACTCCAGCCTGGGTGACAGAAGGAAACCCTGTCTCTAAAACAATAAACAAATAAATAAATATGAAAATAAAAAGACAGCTCTGTGCTGCAAGCAGATGGCAGAGAGCCCAGGGACAAGAGTCCTGATAGCTGATGGGTGGAAGAAAAGGCCATGCCTGGGCATTCAGGGGCAGGCTGTGAGAAGTAGTTAGGGCTGATGATGTTTTTGAAGGTAGAGTTGGTAAGAGAATGAGAAGAATGAAGGATGTCCCGAAGGCATTTGACCTGGCTGAGTGGAACGGGGCTGCCATTTAGTGAGATGAAGAAAACGTGGAGAAAGCAAGGTTGGGAACAAAATTCCAGGCCTGGATCTGTACAGCTGCCTGCGTGGATAAGTGGAAGGGAGATGGGGAGGAAGCTGGACACACTGGCCAGGGGTAAGGGGAAGGCCGGGGCTGGAAATAGGAATAAGAAACTGCAGTAGAGGGTGGTGGAGGACACTTAAGGCCATGAGGCGGGCGGGTCGCCAGGGTGGGTGAAGGCAGAGAAGAGGAGAGGCTTGTGGACCAGGCCCTGAGCATCCCACATCTGGAGACTGGGTGGCTCAGGTGGCCCCTCACAAAACACTGAGCCACCAGGGAAGCCAAGCGTAGCCCAAAGGCTCCCTCACCTTTCCTTCCTTGATCAGGCGTTTACACTGAAGGAAGTACCAGTAAGGGGTGTTTTTTGGGCCCCATGATCTTGGCTCTGGTTCCTTTTCCTCATCTTCCTCGACACTCTGTTCTCTGAGCCGAAGGTTATAGAGCTGGGCTGTTGATTTGTGGAACACTCTCCGGGAGGAATATTTGTCCGATAGGGTCCCAAAGCTCTCCTCCTCCTCTTCCTCCTGAGTGGCTGTGGGGCTGGGCTGGCTCGGGTCAGAGCTGAGGCTCCTCACATTCTGGCTCCTATGGCCAAGTTGCCGCTGAGAGAGGGAGCTGCTGAAGGCCACTGGCACCAGCTGAGTCAGCCACGCAGGCCTCTCCCTGCCTCCTGCCCACTTGGCTCTGAAAGGGTCCAGGTGTTGCAGGAGGGACAGTCCCAGGGGGCGGGGCCCAGAGAAGAGCCGGGCTAATTTCACGAGGTCCATTTCTGGCTTTTCTGTTGCTCCAGGGCCTGGAATATGTCCAGGAAAGAGAAGAGAGTCAACTTGGGTTTCTAGTCACAAAAGGCAGAAAGAAGACAGAGAAGTGGTTACAAGTATAGGCACTGAGGTTAGAAAGCCCAGGTTCACATTTCAGTTCTGCCAACAACCATCCACATGTCCCTAAGCACTCACTGCTCTGGCCTCGGTCTCACCTCTACATTGTGGTTACCAATAATGTTGCCCACAGGGCACTTTAGCAATAACTGGATGAGGGGATGTCTCCTATGTACAGCATGTGGCACAGTGCTGATTCAGTATGTACTCACACATAGAGCCACAGCAGAACTGAGTCTGAGTCCCAGCCAGAGCTGTGTGACAGGGCCCAGTATTTGACCTTGCTATGTCTTGATTTCATCAACTGCAAGAGGAGCTATTTTTAGCACAATGTCTGGCATATAACAGGTGTTCAAAAACCATAGCTATTACCATTCATTATTAGGAAAAAAGTGTTGGGATTGTAGGCCTCTGCAAAGGGAAGGTAACTCAAAGGTTTCTTTTCTGCAAAGTCTGTGGACAAATGGGCAAGAGCTGTGCTGCCCAACACAGTAGCCACTGGCCACACGTGGGTCCTGAGCACTTGAAATGTGGCCAGTCTGAATGGAGATGCCCTAAGTGTAAAATACACACCAGATTTCAAAACCGGTGTACAAAAAACTGAATGTAAAATATACACACATTAATAACTTTTACATGTTGAAATAATATGCCAGATACGCTGCACTAAATAAAACATATTACTAACATTAATTTCACAACTTCTTTTTAATTTAATGTGGCTACTTGAACACTTAAAATGACACGTGCTTGCATTTTATTTCTATTGGACAGAGCTGGGCTGCACACTTAAAACACTTTAATAAAAAAAAAAATATCAGAATGACCAGTTTACAGCATGAAAATATTTTAAAGTCTGGTTATATTAGAAGGTTGCCATTGGATAGACCTCAGAAGTGATGGCAGATTGAACAGATTAATCACTGGGGCCCTGCAGGGGAGAGATTTCTTTCGGTCCTGCAGCATGCAGTGGGCAAGACCGGCCAGCTTGGGCTAAGCTGGCTTTGAACCTGGGTCCATGTAATGTGTTAAACAGCTTCTCCAGACCAGCACCTCAGTGACACTAGTGCAGAGGGCCTTTACTATTCTGCATTCTTCTTAAAAGCATGGTGCTTACATGCATTAAATAAAACACACAAAATTACCCCCAAAACCCCAATGACATGAAATACATATCAAAACATCTTAAAAACAATTTCTTGCTGTATTAGTATATATGCTTCTTTTTCTATGCATTTGAATAACAAAATCCTATCATAATTCCAAAGCAAGAATGAATGTAAATGGTAGCTTGAAATACCACCTTGTTAGTTGCTGCACAAACTATCTCGAACTATACCATTTACACTCATCCCCGCTTGAAATTAGGACATTGTTGCAGGCACTGCTAACGCAATGGCGAAAGGAAATGCTAAATTTCACACAAAGAACATAAAGGTGTCATCCTCTCCTTGCCCAAATTCTTTAAACTACTCAGGTTAAAAACCCCTGAATTAAAGCACTACATGTACTCACCATCAAATTG
>CAUYRT010096968.1:0-53644 GCA_963574885.1 Lepilemur ruficaudatus
GACAGAGTCTCACTCTGTTGCCCAGGCTAGAGTGCCGTGGCATCAGCCTAGCTCACAGCAACCTCAAACTCCTGGGCTCAAGCAATCCTTCTGCCTCAGCCTCCCGAGTAGCTGGGACTACAGGCATGCACCACCATGCCCTGCTGACATTTTCATTTTCTTGATGGTATTCTTTAATGTACAAGAGATTTTAATTTTGATGAAATCTAATTTATCTACTTTTTTTATTTTGTCACTTGTATGTTAGGTATCACATTTACCAAGCCACTGTCTAATTTAATGTCATAAGGATTTACTTTTGTGTTTCTAATAAGGGTTTTATAATTTTAGCTCTTACATTTAGGTCTTGGATTCATTTTGAATTGTTTTTGTATAAGGTGTGAGATAGGGGATCAACTTTATCCTTTTACATGTGGACATTTAGTTGCCTCAGCATCATTTGTTGAAAAGATTATTCTTCCCCAATTAAATTGTCTTGTCATTCTTATTGAAAATCACTTGCCCATATATATACGGGTTTATTTATGGGCTATCAACTCTGTCCCATTGTTCACACTATCCAAAGCAATCTACAGATTCAATGCAATCCCGATCAAAATTCAAATGACATTTTTCACAGAAATAGAAAAAAAAATCTAAAATTTGTAAGGAACCACAAAAGACCCCAAATAATCAAAGCAATCATAAGCAAAAAGAACAAAGCTGGAGGCATCACAATTCCTGCTTTCAAAAAATATTAATACCACAAAACTAAAGCAATCAAAGCAGCATGATACTGGCATTAAAACAGACATATAGACTAATGAAACAGAATAGAAAGCCTAGAAATAAATCCATGCACTTACGGTCAATTGATCTTTGACAAAAGTGCCAAGGACATACAATGGGGAAAGGCTAGTTTCTTCAATAAATAGTGTTGGGAAAACCGGATATCCACATGCAGAAGAATGAAAATAGATAGACCCTTATCTCACACCATATAAAAAATGAACTCAAAATGGATTAAAGACTTAAATGTAAGACCTGAAATTGCAAAACTACTGGATGAAAACATAAAGAAAAAGCTTCTTGACATTGGTCAGGGCAATGGTTTTTTGGATATGAACCTGAAAACATAAGCAACAAAAACAAAATAAGCAAATGAGGTTGATTAAACTAAAAATCTTCTGCAAAGCTAAGGAAACAAAGTAAAGAGATAGCCTACAGAAAGGAGGAGAATATTTGCAAACCATGTATCTGACAAGGGGTCAATATCCAAAGTATATAAGGAACTTAATAGAAAGGAAACAAATAATCTTATTTTAAAAATGGGTGAAGGACATAAATAAATCTTTCTCAAGAGAAGATATACAAAAAGGCCAAGAGGTATATGAAAAAACGTTCATATCACTAATCATCAGTGAAATGCAAGTTAAATCCATAATGGAATATCACCTCATACCTGTTAGAATGGTTATTATCAAAAAGATAACAAGTGTTGGTGAGGATGTGGAGAAAAGGAAACCCATGTATACTATTGGTGGAAATGTACATTAGGATAGCCATTATAATAAATATTATGGAAGTTCCTCAAAAAACTGAAAATACATCATATGATCCAGCAATCCCACTTCTGGGTATATATCCAAAGGAAATGAAATAAGTATGTTGGGCCAGGCACAATGGCTCACATCTATAATACTAGTACTCTGGGAGGCTGAGGTGGGAGGATTGCTTGGGACTAGGAATTCAAGACCAGCCTGAGCAACATAGCAAGACCCCATCTCTATAGAAGATTTAAAAATTAACCAGGTGTGGTGGTATGAATCTGTAGTCCCAGCTACTCAAGGAGGCTGAGGCTAAAGGATTGCTTGAGCCCAGGAGTTTGATGTTGCATTGAGCTATGATGATGCCACTAAACTCTAGCCCAGAGAACAGAGTAAGAACTTACCTCAAAAAAAAAAAAAACCCCAAAATCTGTACATTGAAGAGATACCTGCATTCCCATGTTCATTGCAGCATCATTTACAATATCTAAGATATGAAATCAACCTACATACCCTTTAATGGATAAAGAAAATATGGAATATAAACATGATGAAATAGTATTCAGCCTTTAAAATGAAGGAAATCCTGCCATCTGCAATAATATGGATAAACCTAGAGGACATTATGCTAATTGAAATAAGCCAGATACAAAAAGATAAATACTGCGTGATCTCATTAATATGTGGATTCCAAAAAAGTTGAAATCACAGGAGCAGGGAGTACAATAGTAGTTGCCAAGGGTTTGTGAGTGAGAGGATAAGACAAGAAAGAAAGAAAAGTTATATTCCGTTGATATATGTGTTTACCTTTATACCAGTACAACATTGTCTTGATTAATTGAAAGTCTAAAACCTTTAAGTTTGTCCTTTTTTTAATTTTTTTTTTTACTAATTTTTTTTAACTAATCCCATCAGATTACTTCAAGATGATTTTGACTGTTGTGGATATCTTGAGTTTCTGCATGCATTGTAGAGTCAGCTTATCAATTTTTGCAAAGAAGACAGTGGGAATTTTGATGAAGTTATTTTCATGGAATATGCACATCAATTTAGAGAGTATTACCATGTTAACAATGTTGGGTTTTCTATTTCATGAACATGAGATGTTTTTCATTAAAAAAAATTTATTTCTTTCAGCAATGGTTTTAGTTTTCAGACTATAAATTTTGCACTTCTTTTGTTAAATTTATTCAAAGGATAAGTATTTTATCCTTTTTGATGATACCATAACTTAAATTATTTTCTTAAGTTTGTTTTCAGATTGTTCATTGCAAATGTATAGAAATAAAATTGATTTTATATATTGATCTTTTATCCCAATACCTTGATAAACCTACTCATTATTTCTAATAGCTTCTTGTGTATTTCTTCAGATTTTCTTTATACAAGATCACATTATCTGCAAATACAGATAGTTTTACTTTCTTTCCAATCTGGATGGTTTTTATTTCATTTTCTTGTCTAATTGTCCAATGTAAAATCTTCAGTACAATAATAGATAGAAGTGGCAAAAATGGACATCTTTATTCCTAATTTTAGGGGGGAAACATTTGGTCTTTTACCATTAAGTGTGATGTTAGCTGTGAGTTATTCATCGATGCTCTTTGACAGGTTGATGATGTTCTCTTATTTTTTGTTTTTTGAGTATTTTTTTAATCATAAAGAGGTATTGAATTTTACCAAATGTTTTTTTCTGCATATATTGGGATAATCATGTAGATTTTGTCCTTTATTCTATTCATATGATGTATTACATCAATTGATTTTTAAATGTTAAACCAACCATGCATTCCTAGCATAAATCTCAGTTGGTCATGGTGTATAACCCTTTTTATATATTGCTGGATTTGGTTTACTAGTATTTTGTTGAGGATTTTGCATCTGTATTAATAGGAGATATTGGTTCTATTTTTCTCTCTTACAATATGTTTGGTTTTGGTATCAAGGTGATACTGGCCTCATAGAAAGAGTTGGGAAGTATTTCCTCTTTCTGCTGGTTTCCTATTGTTGCTGTTAAATTACAACAAACCTAATTGCTTTAAACAATGTGAATATATTATCTCACAGCTCTGAATGTCAGAAGTCTGAAATGGGTTACGCTGAGCTAAATTTACGTGCTTTACAGGTTTGTGTTTCTTTCCAAAGGATCTAGGGAAGATCTGCTTCTTTCCTTTTCCAGCTCCTCAATGTTGTCCACACTGTCCACACTTCTTGGCTCATGGCTCCCCTCCTCCTTCAAAGTGAACCATGGCTAAGTCTTTCTCACGATGCCAACTCGCTGGTCCTAATTATAGTCATACCTTGGGGATTTGGTTCCAGACCACCACAATAAAGCAAATATTGCAATAAAGTGAGTCACACAAAGTTTTTGGTTTCCCAGTGCATATAAAGGTTATGTTTACACTATACTGTAGCCTATTAAGTGTGCAACATAGCATTGTGTCTACAAAAATGTAAATTACCTTAATTTAAAAGTATTTTCCTGCTACAAAATGCTGACTCAGAGACACAAAGTGAGCTCCTGGTATTGGAAAAATGACACTGAAAGACTTGCTTGATACAGAGTTGCCACAAACCTTCAATTTGTAAAAAAACAAAATGTAATATCTGTGAATCACAATAAAGCAAAGCACAGTAAAATGAAGTGTGCCTGTATTCTACCTTCTTCTTCTTCATTTAAGGATAATTCTACTATATGGTTACCTTTGTGGGTCCATTATTTGCCTTCCATATTCTTCTGTTTTTTTGACAGAGCTTATAAAGAATTGGCATTAATGTTTGGTAGAGTTTATCAGTGAAGTCTTCTAGACATGGGCTTTTCTTTGGGGTAGTTTTATGATTACTCTCTTCCTTTGTCATAGGTCTTTTTTGTCTTTCTAGAAGTTTGTCCATTTCACCTAAATTATCCCATTTGTTGATACATAGTTTTTCATAGTATTCACTTAGTAATTTTTTTTATTTCTTTAAAGGCTATGATAATGTCCCCTTTTCCATACCTGATTTTAGCCTTCTAAAATTTTTAAATCTAAAAAGACTTGAATCTTCCCTATTTCTTTTTTTATTTCAAAATATTAAGGGGGTACAAATGCTTCTGTTACATGGATAGCTTCTGTAATGCTTGAGTCAGGGCTACTAGTGTGCCCATCACCCAAATAGTGTTCATTGTACCTGTTAGGTAGGTTTTTGTCCCTCCCCTCCTTCCTTCTCCTCCCCTGCTTTATTTCCAATGACTTTTACTTCCCCCTGTGCCCAGGTGTGCCCATCAGTTAGTTCCAACTTATTAGGGAGTACATATGGCTTTTTTCCCCCCATTCTTAAGATACTTCACTTAGGATAATGGTCTCCATCCAAATTGCTACAAAAGACATTAATTCATTTCTTTTTATGGCTTAGTAGTACTCCATGGTATACATTTTGTTAATCCACTTATGAATTGATGGGCACTTGGGTTGACGCCACATCTTTGCAATTGTCGATTGTGCTGCAATAGAGTGCAGGTGTTTCTTTGATAAAATGACTTCTTTTCCAGTAGAGGGATTGCTGGATCAAATGGTAGATTTACTTTTCGTTCTTTTAGCCCTCTTTCTTTTTCTTGGTCAGGCTAGCTATAGGTTTGTCAGTTTTGTTGCCTTTTTCAAAGAACCAACTTTAGGCTTTGTTGATTCTCCCCATTGTTTTTCTGTTCTCTATTTTATTTATTTCCACACTAATCTTTATTATTTCCTTCCTTCTGCTTCTTTTAGGGTTAGTTTGCTCTTCAGTTTTTAGTGTGTTACGTGGAATGTTAAGTAGATTTGAGGTCTTTCTTACCTATTTTTATTATAGACATTTACAGCTATAAATTTCCCTTTTATTGCTTGTATCCCGTACATTTTGTTATATTATATTTTTATTTTCATTCATCTTAACGTATTTTCTTATTTTCTTTATGATTTATTATTGTAACCATTGTTTAGGAGTGTGTTGTTTAATTTCCATATATTTGTGAATTTCTTAAATTTCTTTCTGTTTCTGAATTCTAATTTTATTTTATTGTGTTTGAAGAACATATTTTGTATGATTCCAATCTCTTTAAATTTATTAACACTTTTTTTTATAACCTGGCATATTTTGAAGTTTATTTTGAAGAAAATTTCATGTGTACATGAGAAGAATGCCTATTCTGCTGTTGGGCAGAATGTTCTATAGATGTTTGGTAGGGGCACTGAAATTTCCAACTATTATTATTGCACAGTCTACTTCTCTCTTCAATTCTGCCAGTTTCCTTCTTGCATTTTGGGCCTCTATTGTTAGATGCATATATGTTAATAATTGTTATCTCTTCCTGATGGATTAACACTTTTATCGTTATAAAATGTCCCTCTATTTCTAGTAACAGTTTTAAAATCTTTTCTCTCATATTAGTATAGCCACTTCTTATGATACTTGTTTGTACAATATAATTTTTTCCATCCTTTTACTTTCAATCTATTGTATCTTTGAATCTAAAGTGTATCTACTGTAGACAGCATATAGTTGAATCTTGTGTGTTTTAATCCAGTCTGACAATGTCTGCCTTTCTATTGGATTGCTTAATCCACCCATACTTTGTTATTATTGATAATAATTGGATTTTTGTATGTCCTTGACTTTTTTCTATATACCTTACATCTTTTTTGTCTTTCTATCCCTCCTCTACTGCTTTCTTTTGCACTGAGTGAGTGTTTTCTAGTGTAACATTTTAATTCCTTTAATGAGCTCTAGGACTCTAAGGCTCACCAAATGCATCCTACTTATTAGAATCAACCTCAGATTTATACTAATTTAACTTCAGTAAGATATATAAACATTCATCCTAGGTAACTGTATTTCCTATTTCCCCTTTTATGCACTAATATTGTTGTGTATATTATATCCATATATATTATAAACTTCAAAATATACTGTTATAATTATTACTCTATATAATTTTGTCTTTTTAATAAGGTTAGAGAACAAATGAGAGCAAGAATATATTTGTAAAATATTTGATATTAAGCTTCTTATTTCCCATTTCTGGTTCCCTTCATTTGTTCCTGTGGATCTAAGTTACCATCTGGAATAATTTCCATAGCTTAATACAGCTTTGCTCCCAACCACTTCTTTTGTGCTGTTTTTGTCAAATACATTACATTTTTATACCTTAATACAACACATGTTATTCTATATAATTGCCTTTTAAATCAGTTAAGAACAGAGAATAAATATGCATTTATACCATATTTATAATTATGTAATTACCCTTACTAATATTCTTTGTTTTATTTTGTGTTTTGTTTTTGTAAAGATTTAAATTACTACCTGGGGTCACTTGCTTTGAACTCAAAGAATGTGTTTTATTATTTCTTATAAACTGAGCTTGCTAGCAACAATTTCTCTCAGTTTTCTTTGATCAATTTTTAATTCTCTCAGAATGTTTTATTTCAACTTCATTTTTGAAGGGTAGTTTTTGCTGAATGTAAAATTCTCGGTTGATATTTTTTGTCCTTTGAACATTTTGAATAGGTCATCCCACTGCCGTCAGAATATCCATTGTTTCTAATGGGAAATAGTCTGTTAATCTTATTGCTTCTCCTGTATACATAATGAATTACATTTCTCTTGAGGCTTTCAAAGGTTTGTCTTATGTTTCAAGATTTTTACTATGATGTGTCTGGGTGTGTGCCCCTTTGTGCTTATCATAGTTGTTTTTTGAGCTGTTGAACATGCAGATTTTTTAAAAATCAAATTTGGGAAGTTTTCAACAATTAATTTTCAAGTTTTTCCTACTCTTTTTTTTCCCTCTCCATCTGGTACTCCCATTACACATATATTGGGATGCTTAATTGTATCCCACATTTCTCTGAGGCTCTGTTCATTTTTATTCTTCCTTTTTTTCTGTCTGTTCTTCATATTACATAATATTTAATATATTTTGATACAACTTCAAGTTTTCTAATTCCTTCTTCTGCCAGGTAGAATCAACTGTTGAGCCTCTCTACTGAATTTTTTATTTCAGATCTTTTACCTTTTATCTTCAGAATTTCCATTTGGTTCTTATGAAAAATTTGAGTCTTTATTGACATTCTGTATTTCATGAGACCTTACCTTATTTCTTTATGCATGGTTTCCTTTAATTTTTGAATATGTTTATAATAGCTATTTTGAAGTTTTTGAGTTTTTAATATAACATCTAGACCTTTTGGAAGCAATTTCTCTTGCCTGCTTTTTTTCCCCTGTGTATGGATCATACTTACCTTTATCTTTGCCTGTGTCAGAAATTTTTTATTAAAGATTGTATATTTTTGGTAAAATATTCTGGATATTATTCTTCCCTTTCCCTGGGGCTTGTTTTTCTTTTTGTTTATTCCTTCATTGGTTTAGTAACCATGGTGGAGTATTTTAATGAAGTCTATTTCCCCTGTAATGTAAAGCATTTAATGTCATTCCTCATATGGCAAAGTATTGGGTATGCACATGTTTACCCTGGGATTATAGTGGTTTTAACAGGGCTTTTTCTGACTGTCTCTTTCCCTCTCTCTATTAGCTATTAAGTTGTCTGCCTTTGCTGGTATCACATCCAGATGTTAGATTTAACTAATTGCTGACTGGTTGTTCTATTGTTTTGACAGTGCCCTGGAGCATACATTGCTCCACAATATTATACAATTAAATTCAAGCTCTTTTGCAAGGACAGTCTTTGAAGCCAGTCTTTGAAGTTTGTTCTGACCCCAGGAAGACTATTCTCTGTTGTCTCTTTCCCTGGCTCTGTTGGTAAACTAGCTGGCCTACAGTTTGGCTTATTGCTTTCATGAAGTTATCAGTCTCTTCTTAACTGCTTAAACTCAAACCTCCTTTGTTTTTAAAAGTGTTTGGCCTTGAATTTCCCTACAATCTATTTCAAATAAAATCAGTTTCTCTGGGGAGAGCTTTGGAGCTGTTCTTATGGAGTGCCTCTTTCTTTAGGCAAAATCTCTGAGCCCCTGCTCTGGAGCTGAAAATGGGGATAGTTGTCCACTTCTTTCAGAGTGACACCCTTGCTTTATAAGCAGAGTGCTAAGTGTGGGTGATAGACTCTGGTCTTCTCTGCTGCTTCTCCTTGTGTAGAACTTCTGCTCCATGAATGAGTTGGTGGGAGGGCAATCAGGCTCCAGTATTCTTGGCTAGTACACCTGGTGTATCTATCTTATGAGTGGAGGCTGGATGGAGGAAGGTACCCCTGACCTCTTGGTTGCACTTACCTAGAATTTAGCTTCTGCAATGTGGAAGTGGAGGTGATGAGAAATGCTGGCAAGCTGCCCTCCTAGTGAAAAGTTGTATCTCTTGGCTGTGATCTGAGGAAAAAGGGGACCCCACTTTCTTAGTGACATCCCCACAGTGGAGCTTCTATCACACTGAGCTGGGGAGCAGGGAAGCAGGTCATGGCTCAAGTGCCACAAACTCTTGCTATTCTTACCAAGATTTAGAAGATTTTCTTAAGTAAATATTTCTTCACTTGCTATAAGCCTTTAGGGCAATTTCCAGAGACTTTAAATTATTATTTTTATTTTTAAAATAATTTTAACTAGTATGGTTTTTTTCTCTGAAGAGCGAGTCTACAGAGATCCTCCAGCTACCATTCCAGAAGTAAATTCTAGCACTATTTTTAGATCTTTTGCTTGGAAGAAATGCCATAAATTTAACTATATTGATGATAATCTTTTTATTCTTGTTAATTCATTCTCATTGGGGTAGATTCAAAATGGTATCAGAGTTTTGACACTCTTGCCATTAGGAGGTAGGGACAGGGGTCAAGCTTTGTGAGTAATTGACCAATAGCATATAGTGGAGATTACATACTATGCCTTTTCTCAGGCCACAATTTAAGAGATTAGTGACTTCCAGTTCTTCCTTCTTGAGTGCTATCCCTTAATAATTTGGAAACCAATTACCATGCTGTGAGGAAGCTTAAGAAATTCCACGTAGAGGCTCATAAGGAAAGAAACTGATGCCTTCAGACTACAGCCTTAGTTGTGGACAGTCGGATGCCAGCTTGTCAGCCATTGGGTGAGCAATCCTAGAAGTGAATCCTCACAGTTGATGCCATGTAGAGCAGAGATGAGTTGTCCTTGCTGAGCAAATGTGTAGGCAAAATAAATGAGTGTTTTTATTTTAAACCATTATGCTTCCAGAAAATTTGTTATGCAGCAATAGGTAACTGGAACATCTAAGAAAATCACTCATTGACTTGTTATGACATAATTTGTCCTCACATGCATTTCCTCAGCTCTTTCCCTATGACCTTCTTTGGTGCAACTGAACAGCAGCTACAAAGCAGAGGTTCAAAAGACATTAGAAAATAAAGATGATTATTGTCACTCTAATAGTCTCCATAACATCCACTCCATCACTTCATCATTGGTAGAAACCAAGTGATTTAGTTGTGACAGACCTTACTCCAGGACACAGATGGAAGACTTCACTAGTGATCAATCAGGGCACTCTAATTCCTTTGGTTAGATTAATTGATTGAAGAATAGAGATAATGCCTATTATGTTCCAATCAGAGAAAATCCAGGACTTTGGTTTGATGATTACTAGAGAGCTATTGGGACTGTTCTTTCTCTCTGTTTCTGGCTGTGAATGTCAAAGCATTAGTTATTGGCAGCCACCTTGACCTTAA
Organism: Lepilemur ruficaudatus; assembly: GCA_963574885.1. Classification (NCBI taxonomy): domain Eukaryota; kingdom Metazoa; phylum Chordata; class Mammalia; order Primates; family Lepilemuridae; genus Lepilemur; species Lepilemur ruficaudatus. The sequence continues at coordinate 10,186 of CAUYRT010096968.1, forward strand.
GAAAAAGCCAACCTTGTAATAAGCTGATACTGCAGGAGGCAACACAGGGACACAGAAAGAAACCAGGTCTTTCATGTTATTATGGAGCTGCAGAATGACACCATCCCTGAAGTATACCCTAATTCTAGATTTTCCAATTATAAGAGCCAGTAAGAGCCCTTATTATTTAAACCAATTTGAGATGGGTTTTCTGATACTTTTACTGAAAGCATCCTTACTGATATAATGACTAATGATGAAGAGAAAACAATGCAGTAAAAAAAATTACATGGGATTTATAGCTTGATTTCTTATTTGGCAACTATTTCTGATTGCCTGGCAAGGGCCAAGCACTTTTATTCCTATATTCTGGCTACTTACTGGCAGCATAACCTAAGGTAAGTCTTACTTTTTTGGACCTCAATTACCTCACCTGTAAAAGGATGGGATGATAGGATTAGACTAAATTATTTCCAAGATCACTTCGTGCTTTGATATTTAGACTTTATTTAAAAAATGAATAATATTATCCCTCCAGCATTGTTAATTCAATCATCCATTCATTAACTGAAATTAATTGGATATCTACAAGCTATGTGCTGAAACTAAAATGATAAATAAGATATAGTCTCTGATCTTAATGAGCTCATAGTTATTAGTGAGATAGATTTGTAAGCAACTAATATAGTGCAGTAAGTGATATTAAAGATACAAATAACAAATTATAGTTGTGACTCGAAATGGAGTGTGGATCAGGAAAGGTTTCAAAAGAGAAAATACACTTGATCTGGGTTCTGCAAATAAACTGAAAGTTTCGAGGTAGATGGGAAGAAAGAAAACATATTTTAGATATAGAGAACATTAATAGTAAATGGTAGAAAGCAATTGTAATTAATGATAATAATAACAACAATAGTGTTAATAATTAATGTTTGCTGAGTATTTACCACATGCCAGGTACCATTTTATTCTACTTTAGGTATTGTCTTATTTTATACTTTAACAGCCTCGTGAGGTATACCATTATTAATCCTAATTTCACTGATGAAAGCCCAGAGAAGTAACACAACTTGCTCAGGTTCTGAGTGATGGAACCAGGCTACAATCCCAGGCAGGTTGCCCCAGAGTCACCATACTACACAGCTTTGATGAGAAGACCCTGATGAGATACTACATTAAAAGACTCTTTTAAAACTAGTAAGTAGGATGTATTTGATCTAACTACCAATGAAGCAGGAGTAGCTGTGCAAGTCATTAAAAATAATTAGAATGTGATGAGATAAATAATATTAAAGGAATAACATCAAAAGCATAGCTGTGGGTTGGAAGAGGAAGGGAGGAGCTTTCCTGGTGGAAATTTCAGCGTGAGCCTTCACACACCTGTAAAATACGACAATAGAGCACATATCTCATGGGCAGTGTCAGAAGGGGGTGAACAGCATGTAGAAAGCTTGTCATGGTGCCCGGCACATAGTAAACAATAGCCAGGAGAGGACACGAGTTCTTGTTTCAAGAGGCTATTCAGTAAAATCAGCAGATTTAAAGAGAGAATGTGCATTAAAAGCACTTCGTGGAAGGACAAAGTACACTTCATATAGGATCTCATTACTATATTATGATTATTTATTAAGCAGCATTCAAAAACTAGGTATAAAAAATCCATGTTTTCCACAAGAGCGTTTATTCATCTTTTCATCACCAGAATTGAGAATCGAGTATCTTTTTTTGCTGTATATTAGTTTTCTCCCTTTAATTTAATAGTTATTAATACTAGTGACAAGGTTTTTTCAGATGTAGTTCAAGTGCCAGATCACTAAGAAACCAATGGCACCAAAACTATTCTGAAGAAATCTGTTAAGTTTGTCCAATAGAGACACATTCTGGTAGTGCTCCCTAGAAGTAAGAAAAAAGCATTGCTCTGACTTGAACCAAAACTCCTCGTTTTTACAGAGATCTTTTGTTCTATAGAACTCTGGTCTAAAATGAGCATTTCCCTTGGATTCTTCATAAATTTCATTTAGCACCAAGACTGTGCTGCCTTTGGTCTCCATCTTTCATGTTTTTTCACAACCTGAGTTGTAAGAAGGTTGGGTGTTAGCCCCTTCTCCTTCTCTCCTCTCCAGGGTGAAGCTGAGTTTGCTGCCCCTGGGTGCACACACTACACTCGGCTCACCTCTGTCACTGTGCTCAGCATCTGGAAAACCCACTCATGTCTGTCATCCCCGTAGATTTCAAGCTCCTTCTTCATGTTTGTATCCTGTCATCTGCCAGAGAGAATGCAAATGTTCAAGAAATGTTCACTTTCTTTTCAACTTTTGTTCATTTCAACTTTTCCCATTGCAAACAGGCAACTGAAAGGGAAATACGTCCTTGAGCCCCTTAGATCCTTCCTCTTTTTCCGTGTATATTAACATCATTTCCATGAAAGGAGTTACGCAGGAATTTGAGATGGCAACTTGGGAATTCAATCTCTGCATTTTTGAGGGACCTTTCACCACAAGGGCCAGGAACTTAGGCAAACGTGTTATTGATGGAACAAATTTCGAATTCCTCTTTGGTACGTACATGAGATGGGTGGAAAGATGGCAGGAAAAATACTGCAAATTGTGTGATTCTTGTGTACTTTCTTTGTCAGGAGACCCTGAAGAGCTCTCTGTTTTTCAACTTAGGAGTAGGGCTATATAAATGTCTCTCTTTCCCAGTAGGCATGAATCTTGCCCTTTTTTTTTTTTTAACTTTAGGGCACAACTCTACCACATCTTTAGTGCAGGAGGGTGGGCTCTCCAGGGGGGAGCACAGTAAATGTCCCTGGACCATGAAGATCTGTGCCTGACCATGGCAAAGAACTGCAAACTGGGGTCTCAGATGACCCTGGGCCACTGGCACCCCAAAGCCACCAAGTGTGAGGCCAAGGATGCAGACTGAGCTCCTCCCATCTTCCCCCTCTGTCCCACCCACCCAGCGTCACTGGCACTGCTCCTAAATCTGGTGACTTCAACCTTCTGGCCCAAAGAGAGGAAAGGGAGGGCAAATTTCTATCTGAAACAAGAGGGGTCTGGGAACCTCAGCTTCCTAAAGTGAAGGGCTGAGGCTTGTTGATGACTTTTCCTCCAGATTCTCCTAACCCTAAAGAGATCACACACCCACAAGTGTACTGATTGTTTTGTTAGTTAAGTCACTGGCTACTCTACTTATTTGTGAGGTGGTAATATGCAGTAACAGAAAGCCACATTCCTTGTGTCCTTAAATAAAATTTTAATATCATATTTTATATATTTTTCTCAAAGCAATAAAAATAATTTACCAGAAAAGCAAAATTCAGTTTAGAACTGCCAGCATCACATTCTTTACCTAAATACTGGCATTCTAAACACTTCCAATTTCCCTATCCCATGCAGTAAAAACACTGTTTCCCTAAAAGCAATGCTTGCCTCCGAGACCATAGGAGTGAGAGGCAATACTGCTGGGCAGCTGTCTAAAGACTTATGGAAAAGACATGATTGTTCTCCCCAGTGCTAAGTTATAGCCAGGGTATGAGAAACTCAGCAGTTGAGAAACTCATATTAGAAGCTTTGGGCTTGGATCCTGCCAATGTAGGAACTGCCAGGCCCCAGCAACTGCTCATCTTTCTCCCCTGCCCCAACTAATTTCCTGCCATTAACATGCAAGGAAGGCATTTATGGCAGGAGGGGGAGGGGCAGAGGAAGATGGAGGAGGAGAAGGAGGAGGAGTAGGGGGATTTGGGGGCTGTTGTGGCTGCTGCTTCCTGCCCTAAGGCCCAAGGAGCTGACTGTTCCTTTCTCCCCACTACTGCTTAACCCATCCTAGCCAAGGGCCCCCTTGGAAATGGAAAACTTGGGCATTCCTGGAGAACACACTGTGGAGGGTAGGCAGGGGTGTCCTTCTCCAAACTTTTCCAAGTGGTTCTATGGACAGCTGGAGTGAAGTAGGTGCCAAAACATAGGAGGAGAAACAGGGTGACCGCTGCTGACAAACTGGTGCCCAGAGACTGCCCCTTTTGGACTGGCTCAAAAATAAATAGGGGTGCTCTGAGAGGAACCAGATCCTGGCATTACTTTGATAGGAAAATATATATACTGTATATAAATAACAAAATTATATTTTGTTAGATTATTTTATGCCATATCATATATCATATCAAATCACATCACATAATATCATATTATTAATACATTATCCTTTATTAAATTTAAGCTGATGCAGGGTGGAAGTTTATATCTTGAAACAGATAGACAATAAATGTTTATGAATGAAAGAACAGTTAAAAACATAACTTTTTAGGACACCAAAGTTCTATATAGTACCTTGCATACAAAAGGAGACAATGGATGAGTTTATTTTTTTGCCTCATTTCACATTTTAAAATTTTATTATTTATTCTAATTTACATAAGTTGCTGATAAAATATCAATTTTTATAAAGCATCTCCAGCATGGGATTGTTTTAACTGAAGTTTATTTGTGTAGTTCTCTCAGTTATATATTATCTTTTGCATTCTTTTATTTCACTTTCTTTTGTTATTAAAGTGGCAAACGTTATGCAAATTAATTTTATTGGCTATGTTTTTCATAAGTGAAAACAGAGTTGAATGTTTTTTTGCAACTACTCAGGGTTCTATTTTTTTTATAATCATTTCCTTGTAAGATAAGGTACTATGAGAAAATCTTACTACAGAATGATTGCAGCAGAGTTCAGGGGCATGACTTCTTCTAGCAATTAAGGTGTCAAATGGCCATCCTCTCTTCCAGAGCCTTCCTGGTGATGTAGTGTGGCCAAGCACTGTCTTTCCCAGCCTTCAACCTCCCTTTACTCATAGCTGAGTGATATTTTCCACCTGCAGAATCAGTTTCAACCCAGTCCTGAGGAATCTCATATTCAGGGACTCCACCTTGAATCGCTTGTGTACCCAGAATTGAGAGCAGTTTCCTGCATTGTTTCTTCTATCTAAATTCCTCCTGGGTAACCTGCCTTGGACCCCAGTATCTTGGGAATTACTGGTGTCCTGCCCTCACTTCCCAAGGCCATCTGTACTGAAATGCTCCCTGCATTTCCTGTGTCAGGGTTTCTTCTCTGTTCTCCCCATGTCACCCCCCAGAATTTCCTAATTCTGCCTAGAGGTCAAGACCCTTGAACTATGCCCCTTTCTTGGCCCTCCTGCCCCTCCACACTGTGGCCAGTTGTTACCAGACCTTTGGGTTCTGCCCTTGGCCTGCTGGATCTGCCACCCTCCTAACACCCTTTAAATCTGTCTCCTCAGGTGGTGAACCCGGTCTGAATATTCTCAGTCTTAGTGGGAGAAAGAATCACTCAGGGAAACTGTTAAAAATGTGGATTCCTGTGGCTCATCCTAGAGATTCTGACTGAGTAAGTGTGGGGTGGTACTAGGGAGTTTTTTACATTCTCACTCAGGGGACCATCCAAGGAGGCTGATTTACAAAACATCGATCTGGTCAACATCAATCTGGTCCCATGCTCCATGCCAGTTGGCCCCACCCTGCTGAAGTTCATGCACCTGGTCTCAGGAGCAAGCAGCATTCATATAGCAGGTGTGGACACTGACACACAAAGAACACAAGTCTGTCTGGGGCCTACGTCATTCCCTGCCATAAAGTTAGGGTCCTAAGAAGGGGTGAGAGCTGGTTTTCCAAATAGGCAGGCCTTCTTAGCTGGTGTGATTTTAGACATTTCAAGAGGTAGAACAATGGTTTCCAAACCTGGTCACACATTAAAACAACCTAGAGTATGTGATTAAAATATTGACTTAAGGGACAAAGCCCAACATTATTACCGAGTCAACTCCTCCAGAATAGAGTTTGAGAATTTCCATTTTACCACACATTGCAGATGAATCTGAGGCAAGTCTGTGGTTGCCTTGTCAGCAATTAAGAACTATAGGGATGTGCACATTCCTTCCTGGTACCTGAAATTTCACAGTTAGAGATTCATCCCTTTGGCTTCAAGTTATTTTATTATTCTGTTAATATGTAAACATCCCTGGGAGAGACCCTTCAAATGCCATAGAATAGGAATAATTACCATTCAACACAACCACATTGCTTTTGGGAAGATATTTAGGTATGTTCCATCAATACCTCAGTTAGAACCACAGGCTGCTTAGTTTTACATTCCTTCATACATACTCCTCAACACCAGTCCCCATACCCCACAATTACTTTCATTTAGAATCCTTCTTTTTACATGGATACATCCCCTCCACTAGACTACAAACTTGTAAGAACAGAGAGTGTCTAATTTTCCCTGTATCTCAGACATTATCAAGCATGTAAGTGTTCAAAAAATAGTTGCATAATAAACAGAAGATAGTAGCTTAATCCTCATATCTTAGTGCCAGTGGGTTTTTTCAGGCCTTTTCTTCTGAGCAGGTTTTAGTATGGAGAAGGATAAGAATGTGAGGACCCTGGGCTGCCACCTCTCACGAAGCAAGTGAAAGCTGAAGACACATGAGACAGATGTCAAATGGTCATATTTTTCACTGAGGTCAGCCCTAGAAAGCATGATGCCTCTCTTATATCAGGATACCTCATAGGCTGCCCTAATACAGCTGTTTTCAGGGCTTGCTCTGCAGGCAAACAGAGAAAGTAACTCTCTGTGGATTTTGGTTTAGGTCTTGCCTAAAGGCTTGCTTTCCCTAAATATTCAGTCTGCTAATATCTAAGTTAAGAATAAACTTCTGATAAGATGAGAGGACATTAAATTTTGATGGAGTGTCCAGAGATTGGGGCACTATACCTGGGAGCAGAGTAGAGAATTTGCTTTCATATTTGGGTGGAATTATCTTTTTTGCCCTGCAACAAAAAAGTGGACAGGCATACAGGGATCAAAGGAAGGAGAAGGACACTCAAAAGAGAAGGTAGGACAGTGTGCCACAGTCACATTCCTTCCACTTTACTCTTCTGTCTCTCACCAACCTAAAGAGGGTTGTGCCTAGGTAAAGAGTGGGGTCCCTACATGGTGGGATGATTTTAAGCTGAGAGCAAGGGTAGCAGAATAATGGGTTGATGAGCAGAAGACTCAGTGTGATGAGGATGTTTGGAATTTATATCCAGATAGGAAATGCCATGGGCATCTTTACAAATTATATGACTAGCCCATGCCTTTGAATAGGGATGGTCAAGTTTATCTGTCGGGATTTTTCCTGTATGTTATAAATTAAACTGGTAGCATAAAAATTGCTTGTATTAAGAAACACAAAACCAGAACCTAGGATTGAGGTGTGACTTTGTCCTTTACCCATTAAATATTGCAGAATCTTGCAACACACCTTTCCTAACACACTACATGCTGCAATATGTCAACAAAGTTTAAGAACAAAGGTGGGGCTGACTGTAAATCTCAGTTTCCAATTGACGTTCCCACTTTTTTGTTTGTTTGCTTGTTTAAGATTTAAAGCAACCTCTCTCTGCATCCTGTAACATCCCCTCCTCAAAATGGAGGTACTCAGTGTCCCCATATTTGAGGCTCATTCCTTTCTGACTCACTCAGAGGCTTTTTCCAGTTCACAGTCTGGCTTACTATAAGGTCCAGAACCTTTTTTTCCTGAACTTTTTGTGGCAAGTTGAATTAACAAATTCCTCCGTGCCCCATCTCACTCATCAATGGAGAATCCAGTGTCAAAAAGATTTCACCAAGCCGTGGCATTCCTCCCAGAAGGCAATGGGAACAACCACTGACAATGATCACACTCTGATGTTCAGCAATGTGGCTGACCTAAGGCAGGGAAGACAAAGACAAGAGCACTGCATTGGGGGTGGGATGGGATTCTCTGTCATTTCTAAAGGACTAAGCCAATAGGAGCAGTAACTCTGCCACCTCTAGAAAAGTAGTGCATATCTTTGGGAGGTGTGTTGATTCATAGGGGATTTAGTCACACAGATCAGCCAATCTGTGATGGGGAGACAGAACTGTAATCCAAGTCCCACATTTATCCTGATTTAGAGACTAGAGCGTGTCTGGCTCTGGAGAGAATGAGTAGACAACAACTGAGCAGCTCAGATGGCCCTCTGGGTACCGAAGGCAAGCACCCCACTGAGAAGCATGCACCCCTCCCACTGTCTTAGGAGCACCAGCACATTGCCTACCTCAACTGCAGGCTTGGGCTTCCCACAGCAATAAATATGCTAAGCGGCAACCATCTTATGAAACAAAAACCTTCTCACACTCATCTTGAGTCATTTCCTCAGTGAAGTCTTTTCCCAGACCCGCTGTATCTTTCCTTTACTGCAGTTTTGTCATTTTATATTTATTTCTGTCACCTTTTGATTAAAATATTTTCTCCTACCAAGTTCTAAACTCCATAAGGAAGAGACTGTGTGTTTTTGCTCACTATTCTGACCCTAGCACCTAGCATTTAGCAGGTACCCAATAAATACCTGTTAAATCAAAGGATGAGGAAATGTGGACAGCAGTTGTTTTTCTGAGGGAGGAGATGGGTCACTAGACTTCAACAGGGGGTGATCTAAGGGCAGGCAGAGTCCAGAGGGGAGAAACATCTCAAGAGAAGGCAGTATCCAAGAGGCACAACCTCCTTGAAAAGGTTTTTGTGTCCTCTGCAGTCAACTTAACCAGAATTTCAATGTTTACTTTTCTACTCAGGAATACCCTTCTGAGATGTGCCTGACTCTTCTGAAATTGGCATATGTACAGAGTTCTGCATTTGTGGGCTGTTGAACGTTGACCAGGCAGGATGGCCATGAAAGATAAGGGCCAAGCCCAGGCCTTCCACTTCCCTGAAGGTCTCACCAGAGAAGGGGCTGGAAGGGCATTGGTCCCCTGAGTGGAGTAGAAGGTGGAATTCCCCTTGGTCAGTGGCAGTCACATGGAGACACCCAGGAGATGACTCAAGTAAGACTCAACTTCTCCAACATCTCACGTAAGTTAGGAAGATTCCCCCTTTCAGATGAAAGTAAGATAAGGCCTCCAGTAAAACCAGGTTGTAATGTTAAAACCACCAAATTCCAAAGTCTTCTTCACCGTAGTATTTTAATTTGACATGTTTTTTGATAAAATTCCATTCTCATCTTTAAGAAAATTATTACTCAGCAAAACTTCTGAAAAGTAGAGAAGCATCAGTTGATTTATCCATCCATCCAATCCACTGATTTATTCAGCAAAAAAAGACACTTGATAAAGTGTCTACAGAACTTGCAACCTCAAGAGGAACCACACAAACAACTGAGTATCCGACGAGAAAGACTGAAAACTGTGCTACAACATTGGAACCGCCAAATGTCGGAGCAGAGTGAGAAATGCACACGTAATTCTGACCTCCTTCACGCCATCCATCTCCTACATTTGAAGACAAAAAGCTAAATGTTTCCATGGAACTTTGAGAGTTTTGTTTTATTTTAGATTTATGCTTGGGGAAATTAGAAGATAGATTAATAAGAGTCTCTTTTTTTCCGTCTCTTCGGAAGGCAAATAATAGGAAAACGGGTGTTTTATTGTGGCAACCAAGGAACGGAAGAAGTAAATACCCAGAATCTGTGCAATTGCAAAATTTTAAGACCACCCAGGATATATGGATCAGTTAGTCCTCTCTCTTGAACTAAGGATAAGGAAACAGGCCCAGGGCAGAAGAATGAAGTTTTGGGGGGTAATTATAAGAATTTTTCACTAACAAATGATGTGACTATAATTGGCATTTCATGTTCTAAGTGCCTTACGCATGTCAATTCATTTAATCCAACTCTATGAATAAGTATAATTAATTATTATCCCCAAATTACAAAATAGGAAACAGAAGAATAGAGAAATTAATAATTTGCCTAATTATTACATAACTAGTAACTGGTAATTAACTAGTAAGTGCCAGAGCTTGGATTCAAACCCAAGGAGTCTGGCTCCAGAAACCATGTGTTTACCCTCTCATGTTTTACCTCTTGCATGTTTGGAAAACATATATGTATGTGTGTGTGTGTGTGTGTATGTATATATATTTAATGTGGTGATTTTCATTAAACATGTCTAAGTTTTGGTGATAAGTCCTTTAATGTTATTTTTCTAGATAAGGAAAATATAAAGTTACAGCTGGCATGAATAAATTTCTCTCGAAGGAATGTCATGAAGGGTAAAATTTGATATCACTTTCTGAAAGCTGCCATTCTATTGGGTTACCTGGTAATATCCAATCAAATTCAGTCTCTGTTCAAACACTAGCTGTGCAAAGCATGACAGAGTGGCTGGTAGCTTGGGAGACTCGATCACAGAGTGTCTCTCTAAGCACCAAAATTGTAACCGGGCACCTAATCAATGTGCCTCTTAACTTTACCTCTAACATAGAAGATACAAAAATCATTAGGGATAAATCACAGGTAATTTTATCTAACAAATAAATCAGGCAAAGGTAATATTGGTTACAAGATGTAAATCGCAAGGACGTTCTTCATTTTTTCATTCCCCCAGTCAACAGATATCTACTGAGTACCTCCATGCTCAGTGCTATGGCAAATGTCAGGAACACAGGTAGGTATAATACAAAGACTGGCTTTTAAGAGGCTCACAGTCTGGTGGGTGGCAAAACACCATATAATCCCAGAGCACAGCTGAGGGCAAGTCTAACAGCAAAATAAAGAAAGCTTTGAAATCACTTGTGCTTGCATCCTAATTCTGATTCTGCCTCTTGCAGACCACTTAACTTGCTCAGCCTCTGTTTACTCATCTGGAAAGTGAGGATAAAACACCCACCTCACAGGGTGGTCTGAGTACTAAATCACATGTCCAAAATATGATAGGTCTTCTTTTCCCCACCCATTTTCATCCTTCTCCACCATCCCATGCCTTCAACCTACTAAGAAAAAAAAATCAAAGCAGGGGGAGTTGGGAAAGGTTTCATTCACTTAAGTGGCAACATGTGACCTGGGTCTTGAAAGATGAGTAAAATGTGGAGTTGACACCAAGAGCTGGTCACGAGGGCTTCCAGGAAAAGGCAACAGTGTGTTTGAAAGTACAGCGAATGGTTTAGAATAAGGGATGGATAGAGGGGTAGAGTTGATTGACACCGTGAATGTAATGCTAGAAAGGGAAGGTGGACACCTTGGTGGATCTCACTGATCAGCTGTCTATGTGTAGTGTCATTTCCAGACCAGCAAGATGAAAGCCGACCTCCCTGGGGTTGGATGTCCAATATGGACCACGCAACACACATTCTCCTCTCTGAACTGTGTCCAGGAGCTGAGTGGTCTCTGTTCTCCTTTTTCGCCTTCTGGATGGGACCTCACAGTCTGGGCCCTGAAATCTTCAACACCAGAGTTGGGTCTTCTATGATCCGAGATCTAGTTTGATATTTTTTGTTTTAGATCCAGGATGTGTGAAACTGAGATGTGAGTGATCTATTCAAGTATCTTTTCCCTACTGCAGTAAGAAATAGTAGCCCATTTAGAGAACATAACACAAAAGAAACTCAACCACAAACGTAATTCATGGTATTACTCAGTTTTTCATATAAATCAACTTCAAATTCATGTAAAAGAAAATCATTATACTGTCATTAGAAAGTTTAGAGAGGTTCGTGTAATTATGACAAAGCAAGAGATAATTACTGTTTAGAAAATCATAATCTTCTGGCTAAACATGCCATTTGGGATGCTCCAATGTAGACAGAAAAACAATAATGATTCTTAGTAAAGGATATGCTCAAAGAAAAGACAGCTGAGTTATGGAAGGAAGGATGCTGAATTTGGAGTTAGAAAACCTAATTCATGTTCCAGTTTTATTTATTGGCTCTGTGTCTTTGGGAAAGTCACTTAACCTCTCTGAACCTCATTTTCCTTCCCCATTGAATGTGGAAATAATAACACCTACATGACAGGTCTGTTTTAATATAAAATGGCATAAGGTAAAGGTGCTTTGTAATCTAAAACTATTAATTGTGATAAGTATTGATTGAAAAATAATTTATGTTAAAACTCTACTGTTAAAGAAAATACAATTTATGCAAAAGTCTACTAAAATCACTGGTATTAAACTTCACAATAATAATCCATAAACCAAAGAACTTCATAGCACTGTCATATGGCGTTTAAGTAACAATTGTGTTCTATTTCCTTCCCACGGCATTCATTTATGTCCAAATCTATTAATGGCTATTCTCTGGATCACCAGACTTGAGAGATAATTCCTTCAAAAATGGATCATAATCATAGAGAAATATTGCATGCTGTGTCCCAGGAGAGTCACAAAGATTTTGACTGATCAAAACCTCTGAAGCCAAAAGACCCCAAAGAGTCAAAGCAACCCTGGAAAAAAAAGAAAAAAGCTGGAGGCATCATACTACCTGAATTCAAAATATACTACAAAGCCATAGTAAACAAATCAGCATGTTATTTGCATTAAAATAGATGCATGGATCAATGGAACAGAATAGAGAACCCAGATATAAATCCATACATTTATGTCACCTTTTTTTGGACAAAGTCACCAAGAACATACAATGAGGGAAAGGACAGTCTCTTCAATAAATGGTGCTGGGAAAACTGGATAAACACATGCAAAAGAATGAAACTAAACTCTTATCTCTTGCCATATATAAAAATAAAATCAAAATGGATTAATGACTTAAATCTAAGACCTGAAACTATGAAACTACTAGAAAAAAACATTGGGGAAACACTGGTCTGGGCAAAGAGTTTTTGTGTTAGCACAGGCAACCAAAATGAAAACGAACAAATTGAATTACATCAAGCTAAAAAGCTTCTGCACAGCAAAGAAAGTGATCAACAAAGTGAAGAGACAATCCACAGAATGGGAAAAAATATTTTCAAACTATCCATCTGACAGGGTATTAATAACCAGAACATACAAAGAGCTCAAACAACTCAATAGCAAAAAACAAATAATCCAATTTAAAAATGGGCAAAATTTATGAATTGACATTTCTCAGAGGAAGACATACAAATGGCCAACAGGCACATGAAAAAGTGCTGGGCATCACTAATCATAAGGGTAATGCAAATCAAAACCACAATGAGACATCATCTCACCCTAGTAAAGTGACTTCTATTAAGAAAGACAGGAAATAGCAGATGCTGGCTAGGATGTGAAGGATGTGAAGAAAGGGGAGCCTCATACACAGGTGGGAATGTAAACTAGTATAGTCACTGTTGAGAATAGTATGGAGGTTCCTAAAAGACTAAAAATATACTATATATAATCCAGCCATGCCACAACTGGGTATATATCTAAAAGAAACTAAATCAATATATTGAAGAGATATATGAACTCCCATGTTTACTGCAGCATTATTAACAATAGAGAAAATATGGAATCAATCTAAATGGATGGATGGATAAAGAAAATGGGGTATATATACTCAATGGAAAATTATTCAGCTATGAAAAGAATGAAATCCTCTCATTTGCAGCAACATGGATGGAACTGAAGGTCATTATGTTAAGTAAAATAAGCAAAGCACAGAAAGACAAATATTGCATGTTTTCACTCATATCTGAGAGCTAAAAAAGTGGATTTCATGAAGTTAGAGAGTAGATTGGGGGTTACCAGAGGCCAGAAAGGGTAGGGAGGAGGGGGGATGAAGAGAAATTGATTATTTGGTACAAATATACAGTTTGATAGAAGAAATAAGACCTAGTGTGTGTACATTAGTAAGGTGACTATAGTTTATAATAATCTATTATATATTTCCAAATAGCTAGAAAAAATATTTCTAGCATAAAGAAAAGGTGAATATTTAAGGTGATCACCTCAACAAAGTAGACACAGAAGGAACATACCTGAAAATAATAAAAACCATATATGACAAACCCACAGCCAGCATCTTACTGAATGGGGAAAAGTTGAAAGCATTCCCCCTAAGAAATGGAACAAAACACTGCTACCACTTCTATTCAGTATAGTACAGGGAGTTCTAGCCAGAGCAATCAGGCAAGAGAAAGAAATAAAGGGCATCCAAATTGGAAAAGAAGAAGTCAAACTTCTCTGTTTGCTGATGATATTATTTTATATCAAGAAAACTCTAAAGACTCCTCCAAAAGTCTCCTAGATTTGGCAAATGAATTCAGTAAAGTCTCAGGTTACAAAAGCAACACATGCAAATCAGTAGCACTGCTGTTCTCCAATACCAACCAAGCTGAGAATCAAAGCAAGAACTCAATCCCATTTATAATACCTGCAAAAAATAATAATAAAATACCTAAAAATATATCTAACCAAGAACATGAAAGATCTCTGCAAGAAGAACTACAAAACACCAATCAAAGAAATTGCAGGTAACATAGACAAATAGAAAACACCTCATCCTCATGGTTTAGAAGTCATTATGTCAAATGACACCTACAATTGTATATTTATTGCAGCATAATTCACAATTGCAAAGATATGGGATCATCCTAAGTGCCCATCAATTCATGAGTGGATAAAGAAAATGTAGTATATATACACATGGAGTACCACTCAGCCATAGAAAAGAATGAAATAATGCCTATTGTAGCAACTTGGATGGAACTGGAGGTCATTATCTTAAGTGAAGTAATGCAGGAATGGCAAGCCAAATACTTATAAGTAGGAGCTAAGCTATGGATACACAGGGGCATACAAAGTGGTACAGTGGACATTGGAGACTCAGAAGCGAGGAGGGTAGGAAGAAAAACAACCTGTTGGGTGCAGTGTACACTATTCCATGACAGGTATGCTAAAAACCCAGACATCATCACTATTCAATTCACTCATGTAACCAAAACCTACTTGTACCTCTAAATAAAAAAAAATTAAGGTGATAAATATCCCAATTACACTGATTTGATCTTTATAAATTCTCTGAATGTATTAAATTATCATATGTATCCCCAAAATATGTACATCTATTAAAAACAGTAAAACCTTTGAGGAATCACACAATAACTTTAAGAGAGTTTTCCAGACTTAATGGAGCATAGAACTCTGTTTTCAAGTATTAGCTTTAGTTGTAAAGAATATATTTTGGGAATTTTTTTAATATTGATTTTTCTTAAAACAAAAGCAGACCAACAAAATCAATAATCACTCCTAGGACCGGTGTGTTAATATAATTTTTTTTAGAGATGGACCCTCGCTGTGTTGCCCAGGCTGCAGTGTAGTGGCTATTCACAGGTGTAATCATAACACACTGCAGCCTTGAACTCCTGGCCTCAAGTGATCCTCCTACCTCCGCCTCCTGAGTAGCTAGGACTACAGGTGCCTGCCACTGCATCAAGCTGTTAATATAGAGAGCTACAATCAATTCAGCTTTATCAAAATGGTAAGTAAATTCTAACTGCTCTGTAAGCTTTTGTTTTCCTCCATTGCTAGGTGAATTTGTAGTACTGTCTGAAAATGACTTATGCAAGGAAAGCAATGTATCAAGAAACGTTTCCCATTTTTCAGATAGAGAAACTGAGTCACTAAGAGCTTAACTGACTTGGCCAAAGTTCCATAGCTAGTTGGTAGTGAGTCTCAGATTCATGATCATGGTTCTGTTCCAGAGCCAGCAAATGATCTGATGAGAAATCAAAATGTGTTTTACAGTGTGTGGCCCTGTGGGGCTATTTATGTTATTGGTTAGAACTGTTGCCCGTTCTTTCTAACACTAGTGTAAAAGAAACCCTTGAGGATTGTCAGGTAGTTTCAACTTGGCCATTAATAGTTCAAATTTTTTATTGTAACACAGAAGATAAAGGGTTGTCAATTGCCTCATATCACCGAGACATTGCTTTGAGATCTTCTAAAACTCTACTGATGTAGCACAGCCGCAAAAGATGACAAACTTGAACTTTGCTCAGCAAATGAATACAAGACTCATTTTGCTTTAACCCACAACCTAAGTAATATTACTGTCACATATACATGAATAAACTGTAGCTCTCTATTAAATTAGGCTATGGAACACTGCTTTTGATATTTTCTGTATTACTAAGATATAGATGCCAAAAACTGATTAAATAAACAATTCATTTAAAAATTGAGCAGTTACACAGTAAACCAGTTTCTGTCTTAGCATTGCTTTGATCTCATCTTCATTTGTGTTTTCTTTGGAATGGCTTTTTGTTTTATATACTTGGGTTCTGCTTTTACTAAATCTCAGGTTAGGCAAAGAGAAACATATATATATACCTTGATCTTTCACTAATCCTCTCCCAATCCTACCAGTTTTGGCATTTTATTAGCTTTAGAAAAGATGCTTATGTTTATTAAATAAGAATCAATAGAGAAGTGTGATAGTGTGAAGAGAATCTAGTTTCAACAAACTTACGGGGACTTCAAAATTATTCTGATATAGTCTAATTCCACAAAATGTAAACTTCTTGTTATGACAAACTAAAAAGGTATACCACATTTTGGTTGGGGGTGGGGGAGATAATAAGTTTTCATGAAACAAATATTTCTTATATAGTCTTTTTATGTTCCAAAATGGTAGCTACAGTGAAGGTATGCATTATATCCTCCTTCTATTGAATTTACACTGTCAGATGGTTTTAGCACAGTTTCATGTGTATGCATGTGTGTGTACACATTCATGCAGTGTTTTTAATGCTTCTGATTATTATACATTATAATTATTATACCTGGTTATTATCTAGGAGAGTTTCTGTTGTTGTTATCTGGTTTTTTAAAGTGCTAAGCTGCTTCTAGTGTTGCAGTTATTGGGAACCATAAATTGAGAAGGTTCTAGGTGTTCATGATATGGAAAAATAGTGAAACTTGCCATTCTGAATAAAGTAAAATTGGATGTATGAGAATTCAGAAAGTAATGTGTGTCACCTGGCTATTTTGCTAAACTGTGGGGTCCGGTCTCCATAGCAGAATTATTTTTCCCTGAAAAATGACAACTGACTACTAAATAAACAGGGAATTGGGAATATATTTTTCACACGGGCCTTCTTTGAAACAATAATTTCACATCAGAAAGTAGTTCGAATATAAACAGTTTTTCAAGATAGTAGGTAATACCTTAAACAAACGGAATTGAAGTTATAGTGCCATTTATTATAGCATAATTCCTTTTTCATATATACTGGAGGTTATGCTTAAACTGGTATCCCAGAGAAAAATTTACCACCAAAGACCCAGAGTTAAACGTTAGCAAGTTATCCCCTGCTTTGCTTTTGCATAAAGTGACTTTTACTGTGAATGACAGGTTTTTCATTTGCACCCCTTCCCTGGAATGTTTTTTTATGTAACGTTCAGGTTTGCCATCCCCAAACCTGGAGGAAATTTAATGAGTCACCTCCCTTGAACGCTCTTTTACAGACTCAAATGAAGATCCACATGTATTCCTGCTTGATGGATGCATCCAATAAATACAACCTTTAGTAATGAAGAAACTTAATCGTCAAAAAATAAACTCACACCAAGATCTTCTCTGTTATCCCGGACCCAGGGAAGCGAGAGTTGGGACTCTCAACTCCCAGGCTTCTCTCTTGGGGGACAGCTGGACATCTCGCCCCACCTGGGAGGATGCTTTCGTTTACATCTCAGGTTGCTGCCTGACGATTGGTGGCTGGGCTGGAAGGGAGGGTCCGCAGGAAACGCGACACTGGGGATGCTGCCCCTATCACATGATGGAAATTTCCACTCTTTAGAAAGGCAAAAAGAAAAGAAAGAAGGGTCTCTCCATCCACCCTTTTCTGATACTTCCCGTGTATCCCAATCCGGAGAGGGTAGAAAAAGAGGCGGGTGAGTGAAATTTTTTATATTTCTTGTTAGACTTAGAGACTTGTCAATGTGCAAACTTGTGGTTGGATTCTAGCCTGGATGGGTGTTTGTATGTTAGCATGGGGGACACGCACACGTGTGCAGCTCGGTAACTATCTGGGGCTTAGGTTAGGCGCTGCGGCTCTTCATAACTCGCTTACAGTTCTTATTATTTTACAAAGAATCACACTTTGGGTAGGTTATTGCAGGCTAAAGATCAGATTGACTAGAAATAAAGTAAAGCAGGGCACACGGAAGGAAAAGAGACTGGTAGAGAGGGTTCGTGTATGACTCGCTTTTCAAGGAGAGGTGGCTGTGCCAAGGTAGCCTACTCCCACGGAGGCTGGGGCGTGGGGTACCTCCTTCCCCCGCCCCAAGATTCCCTTGGCGCTTGAATTTTGAGTTGGTTGTGTTGGGACCGCTTTGGCCGCGCCGCCTGCCTGGCTGAGGGGACCCTACTCTGCTGGGGGACCTGGCTCTGCGACCGCTCTGGCTAGTGCTGGCAAGGTGTTACCGGAGTCTCTGGACCTGTGCCCGCGGCCTCAGGGCGGGGACACTGGGTGCAGGGCTTAAAATAGACCCGTCCGGTATGACAGCTGGGGCCGCCCCGGAGGCCGGCGTGGTGCCCCGGTGGCGGGGGGACTCCGGCTTGGGGAGTTCCCAGGGAGTCTCTTTCAGGGAGGAGGAAGGCAAGGGCAGTGTTGGGTTTGAGGAGCCCTGTCTCTGGGCGGTGGGCGAGTGTGAATGAGCCAGCGGTTGGGAGGGAGGCTCCCCGCGCGGTCAGATCGCGGCGCCTGCTGCGCGCTGGGGCGAACGGAGGGAGCTGCAGAAATGCTGAGCGGGAAAGAAGAGTGGGGCGAGGGAAGGAAGAGGGGAGAAGCCCAGGTTGGAGAGAGAGAAGGAGAGATATGATGAGACGCTGGACCTGAGGGGTGAGGGCGGGGGGAAAACTGGAGGAAAGAGAAGAGAATGAATGAATGGGGGGAGAGGGGGGAAGGGAGCCCCCGGCGCAGGAAGCCCTGGCAAGGATGAGCCCGGAGCGCCTCCGAGGCCCGAGGCCGAGGCCCGAGGCGAGCGCGCGAACAGACAGCTGTGCCCCCGGCCGCGCGCGGAGACGCGTTCTTCCACCAGCCGTGGCCCAGGTGGGCGCTGTGCCCTGGGCCGGCGCGAGGTGGGGGATGTAGGGACCCGGCGAATCTCCCGGCCCCTCTTAGTGACCCAGCCGGGAGAGGTGCCGGGGAGAGTGTCCCTCCTGTGGGCGCTAGGACGGGCCCTGTGGGTGCTCAGCGGGCTGCTGACTTGGTTGGAGGACGAAGGACGACTTAGGCTGGAAACCAGGCGAGGGATACACGATCACCGGTGTGCCAGGACGTTTGCAGGGGCGTGCAGGGGTTAGTGACTGGGGGACTTGTCAGACAGACTTGGCTACCGCCTGGAGATTCCCAAGCCGGCGTCCTCCGCTGAGTCTTTAGATACCTGGGCCAGGTTTCTCGGGAGGAGGACAGGTTGGTGCTTACGTCTATTTCTCACAGCAAAACGTGCATCCCTACCTGCCTAATGGGGGATCTGGGCACTTCCGGCAGATGTCCCTGGCCCGGCGCCCCATCCCCGGAAGCCGAGGGACCTGCCTGCTTTATTATCCCCTGGGGAAGGCATGCAGTTTCTCACCTTCAGGCAAGTGGGGAGCCGCCTGGGCTTCAAAGGTGCTTGGCCTTCCGGCTTTCCTACAACAATCCTTATTTGCTTCTGGGCAGCTCAGACATAATCACTATGACCAAATTGTCTTATGTTGTATAGAGAGCATCCTACGCCAAGATCACAATTTCCAGGGCCTAGTACCGGGGTGGGGTGGGGAAATCAGCCTATGTTTGTATTTTTCTGTTGTTCCCACTGCAAGCAAGTCTCTAAAAAGTCGTTGGAATCGGTAGACTTTCTCCTCATGCAACACAAGAAGTGCTTGTGTGTGATACAGCTGCTCAAATTCGAACAAATGAGTTGATAGAAAATCTATGTCTTGGGTAGAAGTCTGTAAAAATGGAGACACTGAATATCTGATTTTCCCAAATTCCTGCATACGAAATATGTACAAAGACAGGGAGCTTTTATCAGGCTGATTTTATCACAAAGCAACAAAACGCTGACTCCCCAGGACCCAGGTGAAGAGGCAATCTCCCGCTGGAAGATTGGTATAAGGATAAATAACTTTCTTTTGAGGTCACTGGGATAGGAGGTGAGCTGGAGGCTAGTCTCTACTAGATTAATAATAATTATGGCTCATATATATATATAAAACAATTACTATATTCCCTATGTGTTACTAAGTGCTTCCTTAATGTTAACATTTGACCTTCATAACAATCTTAGGAGATATTAGATTTTGGGAGTGATTCTGTGCTAACAGAGAACAAAATGCCTGAATACAAAAATTAGCAATACATTTTATTAGATATATATTCTATTATACCCATTTTATAGATCAGAAAATGGAGTGTGGGGAACATAGAACATTTTGAAAGTTATATATACACATGTGGAAAACATAGAACATTTTGGAAGTTATATATGGGCATTAATTGTTTTTTAATGTAAATAAACAATTCTCTTTCACTTTGTACTTTATCATGAGCATAGCTGGACAGATGTCTTCTAGACACGGAAAGCTTACTTGTTCTATTACAGACCCAACTTATCCTAAGAGAGCCAAAGACTTGATCATGCGGCTAAAGGCTCTGAATCTTTGCAGCCCCAGGGCTGAATTTTTCACATGAGTGACTTTTGAGAAATGCATAGTATACCAGCGTTATATGTCAGTTTTTCAGCACAAACATGTGGTGAGGACAATCACAATACATATAACAACTTGTGGACTTTGGTATTTAATGTTTTTCTTCTTATATGGCATTGTCTTTGTTCATTTCTGTAGTGTTTTCAAGCATCTATTTATCTGTTCCTTTTAGTTCTTTTTTTTTTTTTGCCTTATCCTAGTTTTGAAAATTTCAACCTCTTTTTTTTTCTTTTTTTACTTTTTACATATCCAAAGCAATGATTTCTATAAAAACCAAAAGTTTAACGGGTTTAATGGTTAGTTATATATTTTTGTTATACATTGAAGTAACATCAAAATAATAATACAGTTTTAAGAAATGTGCTTCCGTGTATCACTTGAAATGATCTTGCATGCCACTACTGCCCTGATGACATCCTGTGGGAAGGATACAGGTAGGAGTAGGGGAGAGATGAAAGAAAGGAAAGAACCAGGCCTTGTGCTAAGCCCTTTACCCGTGTGAACCTCATTTAATCTTCACACAACATTCTATGCTACAGGTATGCGTTATCTCAGGAAATCAAAGCTCAGAGGGGTTAAGGAAAGAGCCAAGGGTCACACAGCTAGTAAGTGACAGTGCTGCTTGTTTAGTAAAGACAGCAGTAAAATAAAGACAAGTGGAGGGAGGAGAACAAACACTTCAGGAAAGAAGAGGGTTAAAAATGTGTTATACAATACAATAGGATGTGAGAGATGAGAGAAATGGAAAAACAGAATCGTTTACATGTGACTAATAATCTTCCTCTGTTCTTCCTTCCACTATTTATGTAATGACCCAATTCCACTCATTCATTCCACAGATAATCACTGAGTATCTTTATCTTCCAGGAACCATATTAGGAAGTTTCTTTTATCCCTGTCTTGCTAACACTGAGCACAGTGCTAGGAAAATACTAGGTGCTCAAGAAATGTTTTTGAATAATGAATTAGCCTGGTGGAGGAAAGAATAAATAAGCAAATGTTTGCACTACATAGTGATAA
The DNA here is from genome assembly GCA_963574885.1 of Lepilemur ruficaudatus. Classification (NCBI taxonomy): domain Eukaryota; kingdom Metazoa; phylum Chordata; class Mammalia; order Primates; family Lepilemuridae; genus Lepilemur; species Lepilemur ruficaudatus. The sequence continues at coordinate 31,673 of CAUYRT010096968.1, forward strand.
GGACCAGGGAAAAATCTGAGTTGAATACTCCACCACAGAACCTGGCTTCGGAAAGGGTCAGAGAACATTTCAAGACCAAGTGATGCCTGAGCAAGGTTTTGAAGCAGAAATAAAAGTTAGCCAGGCAAAGAACAGGAGCAAGTGAGGAAAGGACTCTGAATGCAGAGACCAGCCTGAACAGTGAAAGGGGAAGGTGAGAATTTAGGAGTTCAGTACTCTTAATTGGTGGAGAATGCAAGGAAGGAGGCGAGGGAGGGAGGTGTGGACAGGGAGGTCCTGGGACATTCTCTCTGCATGGGTCCCTTAGCTCTGACACTCCCTTGAATTTTGGGAGTTATCTGTGCTAACAGAGAACAAAATGACTGAATACAGGAGTTAGCAATACATTTTATGACTTTAGTGTAGCTCCATACTAGAGAGCGGATAGCTTTTTTAACTCCTTAGAATGTTAAGGTTTAAAATTAGTGCTCAAATGGAAAGCTTAGACTTTGTTGTCTCCTGCATGGGAAAACCAAATTATTTTTCTGGTTCTTGAGGGCAGATTCTATTTTAGCATAATCTACACAATCACACACACACACACACACACACACACACAAATCCCAAACAAATGTTCTTGTATGTTTTTCTGGAGGGAGAGTTTCCTGATTTTAGGTTTTGGTGGTTTTATTTTTCATTTTATTATGTTATAGAAGAGTCAGGAAGTAAAAATGTATTTTTTTTTTTAAATGAGATGAGGCATTGAATGACAATAACAAAAGCCATCCTTTTATCTTCACAGTAGCTATTTATACCAGTTAAGATTCTGGCTTTTCATAATAGACTTTGAAAACTTAACTCCCAATATCTCTTTGTTTTGTAGGGATCTTTTCTACCAACTTTTCATTCCAGGCTCAGAGGTCTGCATGCCTCTTCACCATATCCACACTTGTAAAACACCCTTGGTCATAATGTTATTAAGAAGGGAATTCAAAGCAGAAATGAAATTGACAAATAATCCAAACCCTATTTCAGGTACTAGATTAAATCCTCTACATTTTAGCATTGAATTCTTGGGCAAGTTTCTTAACATTTGTGAGCTTCAATTTCATCATCTATAAAATCAGGATCATAGCGGCATCTATCTCATAGAATTGTTATGAGGATTAAATGAGTTATTACATGCAAAATGCTTAGACCAATGCCTGATGCATAGTAAGCACTCAATATGTGATAGCTATTATTATTACTTCTACCACCCAAAGTATTACTTGAAATGTTAACAAATGTCTATATTAAATTGTTTTTTTTTTGATAGTGTGCTTTCTTCTGTTATAACTAAAATAAAGGAAACAAGAGAGGAAATGAAAAAAGGACTAAATAGTACACATGCAGGACAGTCCAGCCCAGAGAATGAAGTCATTCCCTGCATGATACGATTGAAATGTTCCCTTATTACTTGTTGGCTATTTCCCACTATTGTTCCTGATAAACCTAGTATGTATTCATCATTAAAATGAACATCATCTCCAGTTTCCTCATTTTATTTCATTTTTGTCTCTTTTGTTCACTGTTGTCACCCTGATGCCTCACACAGTGCCTGGTGCAAACAGATACTGGTACATGTTTGATGATTGAATGAATGAAGGAAAACCTGCTTCTTTCTCCATTTTCAACAGTATTTATTCTTCAAATAAACACTTTTTTCATTAAACTATTAAAGGCCTTTGCAAAGTGAATTTGGGCATTGTTGATAGTCAATATAAATATTTGTAAATTATTTATTTAATGTGCATTAGTGCACATGATTAAAGGGGCAGGCTTGGTAGTCAAGGTGTGTGGACATGAATCCCAGCACCATCACAGAGTTGGGGTTCCTGGGTTCAGATCTTGGCTCTATCATTTGGACTTCCTGGATTCCAGTTTTGACTCTCCCACTTTTTACCTGAGTGATCTTGAACAAGTTAGCCTAACGGTTTCACTCTTCATCTGTAAAATGGGGAAGATAATTAGGGATTTTTATGAGGATTAAATGAGCTAATATTTGTAAAGCATTTAGAATCATAGCTGGCACTTTGTAAACACTAGAGTTAGTTACTTGTTAAATTAAACAATAAAAAGAAACCCTAATTTTCCAATTAGATATAATAATAGTACCTACCTTATAGAATTATTGTGATGATATTGCAACAATATTATTGTTACTATAGAAATTGTTGCAAAACTTTATTTCTATAATCTATTATGAGGACTTGGCGCCCTGACTTAGCCTGTCCATTTTTGAGTCCATTGAAAAAGTCTTATTGATTCTACTTTACCTTTCACTCGCAACTCTTTCTACCTACCCTGTGTTTGTCCTGTCATTTGGCCTTGCGTCATTCCCTCCTTTTACACCGCACACTCCTCAGGGCAGGGACTTTGTTCTTTGTTTTGGCATAATTTAATAACACTGGGTACACTCAGGGTACTATAAAATGTTAAAGAAGAAAAAGGAGAAGGATGTGATTTACTAAGAGGCAACAAGTTGACAGCTGGTTGGGTCACTGTTCTGTTTGCAGTGTTGGTACTCGGTGGAGGCAGCCCAGCAGCTTCTAGGGGCGTGGCTGGTGGCTCTCGGGTCACGCGCGCGTCCTGCAGGGCCACTGGGGTATGCGCAGCGCGCAGGGAGCTTGAGTTCAGGTGGTGGTACACAGCGAGGCGCAGGAGGCTGCCGCCTCAGGACCTCGCGCTCACACAGGTTTGCTTGCTGCTTTTGCTTGGCAACTTGGTAAGAGAGACCCGGCGTGAGTGAGTGAGCTGAACTTGGAGGGTGAGAGTGAAAAAGAAATGCAGCAAAGAACTGAAAAAGGAGGGAAGAGGGAGGGATTCATTAAGCAGACAGGCTGTGGTGGCCCTTGCTTTTAAGAAAGGTTTCATGCATGCTAGATGGTGCAACGCAGGCTGTGATCTTGTTTCTGGAATTTTTCCAAATGGGTTTCTGGAATTTTTCCAATATTCTACATGGCTGTAGAATATTCTTCAAAAATGTATGACCAATCTGATCTTTATTGTCAAAGTGATCTCACTGAAAGAATTGTTGTTTCCAACTTTGCTTTGTGAAAGCCTGAAAAGCGATCAAACGGTTGAGAGCACTAGGAAATGGAGCTATCTTATCACAATCCTGAGGCTACTGTCATTGCTGTTATATTCTTTCTTGTCTTTTGAAGCAATTCTTTAACAATGGCACATTTTAAAAAAAAATCTGACAGCTTTTTTCACCATATTATATTTAATTATTCTTTTTGTACCTTGGAGTTCGTTCTGAGTGGTTGGCATATATATCTAAACTTTTTATTTTAAAATAATTATAGATTCACGGGAAGTTGCAAAGGTAGCACAGAGAGGTCACACATGCCTTTCACGCGGTCTCCTCCAGTGGTTACTTCTGACATATTTTTATTTTAGTACAATATCAAAACCAGGAAATTGACATTGGTACAGTGTGTGCATAGTTTCTATGTCATTGCATCACATGTGTAGATTTGTGTAACCACCACCACAATCAGGATACAGCACTTTCATGGCCACAGAGATCTCCCCTGTGCTATTTATTGTTATGCCTCCCACCCCTGCTCTGGCAACCACATATTTTCCATCTCTATGTTATCATCTTGAGAATGTTACATAAATGGAATCACACTGTATGTGACCATTTTGAGATTTTTTTTTTTTTTCACTCAACATAATGGCCTTGAGATCCATTCAAGTTGTTGTGTAAATGAATCGTTTGGTCCTTTTTATTGCTGAGTAGTATTCTGACTGCTTGACTATATCTAGTGGTACACTTTTTCTATCAATAAATATACTTACTTGGAGCTTCAGTGGGATTAAAGAGATGCTGGGGTGCTCGGCGAGGCGAAAAGTGTGAGGACAAAATTTGAATAAAGTTTTTCTTTTCAAAACGACTTTTGTGTGTGATAGGGCTGAAGGATGTATAAACTACATCTTCGTTTAAAATAGAGACTACTGGAGGACTGGAAAGGAGAAAAGGAATAGGGCAGAGGAAAGTATGTATTTAGACAATAAGGTATAAAATCTGGTACCTCTTAAAATCGTTACACCCATATGGTAATCTATTCTGTAAATTTACCTTTAGCTAAAACATCTCAGATTTCTTTTTTTTTTTTTTTTTTTTTAGACAGAGTCTCACTTTGTTGCCCGGACTAGAGTGCCGTGGCATCAGCCTAGCTCACAGCAACCTCAAACTCCTGGGCTGAAGTGATCCTTCTGCCTCAGCCTCCCGAGTAGCTGGGACTACAGGCATGAGCCACCATGCCGGACTAATTTTTTCTATATATATTTAGTTGGCCAATTAATTTCTTTCTATTTATAGTAGAGATGGGGTCTCACTCTTGCTCAGGCTGGTTTCGAACTCCTGACCTTGAGCAATCCGCCCGCCTCGGCCTCCCAGAGTGCTAGGATTACAGGCGTGAGCCACCGCGCCTGGCCTCAGATTTCTTAAAACTGATCAAAACAATGCCTCTGCAACAGGAAATTTCCCACTCGGTCACATATAGACAACTCAAAGACAGAAGCATGGCTGGAAATGACAGCAAGTAACTGACAGTAGTCACCCAGAACCAAGACAACATCTTTAGCCCGAGGGCAACTATTAGAGTCAGGACGTTAAGGTTCAGATACCGGTTCACTGTTACACTGCTCTGACCTTTCACCCCACCTGCTAGTGGGAGGGGCATCTCTCAGAAGCCCCTTTAAGTCAGGTTTTAAAACAAGGATGCCATCCTTTGTTTGGGTGTCCACACATACGAGAAACCTGAAAACTGGAGGCTGCAACTATTAACAGCTAAGAGAAATGCGTCACTTTTGAATAGTACCAAGAAGAGTTAGGCGGGACCCCTTCCTTCAGCCAGCACCCATTGGAGAGGTTCCCCTTCCCCACCTTCACTTCCCAAGCAGAGGAGATAACAAAATATTTATTACAATCTGAACACATTTGTAAATACCCCTTTGAGTCTTTAGAATTTCACATTCAGGACTTTCAGAGATATATTGTCAGTCCACAGAATAAAACAAACTATCAGTCTGGAGCCCTGACTAGACTCGAGTCTAACTGCTGTTAAGTCTTTGTTTCAGTGGTTTCTATTACCAGAAAATTATTCCTTATCCTAATCCTTGGGAGAGGATGGAGGGTAGGCAGGAGATGGTGGTTCCAAAGTCATGAAGGACCGCCATAGCTAAAATAATTTATAACTCCTTTTATAGGCAAATATGCTTTTCCGAATCTTTCAGAATGGAATAGAATCATTTGTACTGTCTTCATGATTTATTTTATTTTGAGTAAACATTAGATGCCTCATGTCACTTTGCAGGTTGCTCTTCTGGGTTCTATCACCTGTGTGTCTGGACCCACAGCATGTGGCAGGGTGGACAACTTAGTCCTATAATCTTGAGGCAGTGAATGCTTAGCTGTGAGTCAGGGACTTGAACAAAAGGCCCACTGAATCTTGTCTACTGCACTTATTTTATGCTGTTTACTTATTTGACTAATGATGATAGTCATTAGAAAGGTGTGATACGAAATGTAAATGTAATGTATTGACTATGGTTCCCAACAGTGCAGGCATTGTTTTTTTAAGGAGTAATGTTTTTGACTGTTTTTAATGCTTTTTCTTTAAAGAGAATAAGAAGAGTTTTTGAAAGAAAAAATTAAACAGAAATTCCTCATTTACTATATCAATGTAGACAAAAATCAAGCATTAGTTATATAATTTATAATTACATTTACACTGTTTTGTAATACTTTGAAGAATGAAACCAAATATAATGCTTTCCATTATTCTTTATACCATAATTCCTTAAAGTTCAAAGTCCTCAACTTGGTAGTCAAGGTCAACCTCAGCTAAACCCTACACAAACATTCCATTTTAGCTAAAGTAGACTCTTGTTGTTTAGTGTTACTGAGGTCTGACTTCTGATCCTATTTCTCCTGCCTGAAACCCCCTCTTCTCTCTCTGAAGTCACATCTCTTGTCGCTACACAAAACCTGCTCTATTCGCCGCAGCTTTCATGCTGAGCAATCCAGTTCAGTTCAGCATGTCTTGGAGACAGGCATCCTGTGTTATGAATCGTGTTCAACACTAAGTAGGTACCCGATGGTGATGGAATGTCGTTAAAGCTGGACTCTGACGTCAGACATGGTGTGTGAGTTTTGGCTCAGCCAGGACCTCAGGACCTTATTAGCTTTGGTCTTTGAGTAAGTTACTCCATCTGTCTGAGCACCAGTTATCTCATGTGTACAATAGGGGTAACAAGAATACCTACCTCAAAAGTGATGGTATTACTGGTGTGATACGTGCAAAGTACTCAGCATGGTGCTGGGCTGGGCCCAAAATAAGGTCTCAGTGAAAATTTCATTGTTATAATTAATATGATTATTACTAATGAGAACTTTAAAAATGAGATTTCAGGCTTTACAAAACTAATAAGACTGTAACCTGAGTGAAGGATGGTGTCCACAAAACTTGATTGTTTAGACTTCTCTGTGTCTCTCAGCCCTACTTGCCATCATAAGAAGGGACAGGGTCCCTCTATGCCTATCAGCCAGGAAGAGCGGAACTACAGTTGCCACCCACTGAGATTAGACACAAATAGATGAAATCAGAAAGATTCTTCCCTTCTTAGGTCTAATAAAAATATGTGTGGCTTGGCACAGATTTTGTTTTTGGAAGGAGATAATCAAATGATGAATGAATCCCCATAACAAATGCTAGATATTGGCTTCAAAGAGTAATTGAAATAACCTCATGGTGAGTCATCTATCCTTGAAGCTATTTACACATTCACCCTGTAACCTTAGAAAAGTGAAAATTTCAATGAATTAGCTGGTTGTTTGATCTGCATAATACCAAATTGTTAGGTTTTCTGACATTCCCCTACAAATTGGTTGATATTTCACTGAGGCATAGCTTCAATTCAATCAAGAACATAACCATTACTGCTTTTTTGGTTACAGAGATGTCTAAGCAAGCACATTTTATGTTTTGAATTACAGATCTACGATAGTTTGTTTAGACTACACCATATAATTACAAACAGAACAACAATGCTTTAAAATAAATAACAAGGTAGAATGGGTTTGGGATAAGGGGTATAGTCACAGATTCTAACTTTATCCTATTCCTGGGGCTGCACCTTAAATAATACTCTTTGGTAAGTGATTGGAACCCTATATATACATATGTGTCAAATTAACAGCCTCCCCAAGATGTCCCCAAAACCACAATTATGGGGTGGGGTTCACACATGCACATAGATGTGCATAAATTTCATGATCTTATATGTAGAAGAATCCTAGACTCCACAAAAAAAAAAGTGTTAAGGCTAATAAACACATTTAGGAAAGTTGCATGATATAAAACCAACATATTAATGCAAAAATCTGTTGTGTTTCTATACATTAACAATAAACTATCCTAAAAGAAAACTAACAAAACAATCCTATTTCTAATAGCATCAAAAATAATAAAATATTTAGGAATAAACTTAATCAAACAGGTGAAAAACTTGTACACCAAAAACTGTAAAACAGTGATGAAAGAAATTAGAACACAAATGGAAACATCCTGTGTTCGTGGGTTGGAAGAGTTAACATTGTTAAAATGTCCATCATATTACCCAAAGTGAGCTACAGATTCAATACTATTCTTATCAAAATCCCAATGGCATTTTTTACAAAAATGGAAGAAATAATCCTAAAATTCATATGGAACCACAAAAGACCCAAAATAGTCAAAGTGATCTTGATAAAGAACAAAGCTGGACACATCACATGCTCTGGTTTTAAAATATATTACAAAGTTACAGTAATCAAAAGAGTATGGTACTGGCATAAAGACAGTCACATAGACCAATGGATGAGAATATAGAGCCCAGACTTAAACCCACACATATAGGGTCAACTGATCTTCAACAAGGGTGCCAAGAACATGCAATAAAGAAAAGATAGTCTCCTCAACAAATGGTGTTGGAAAAGCTGTGTATCCACATGCAAAAGAATGAAATTGGGCCTCTATCTGACACCATACACAAAAACACACTCAAAATGGATTAAAAACTTGAACGTTGAGAGCTGAAACTGTAAAACCCCCTAGAAGAAAACATAGGCGAAAAGCTTTTTGACATTGGACTTGGCAATGATTTCTTGGATATGATGCTAAAAGTATATAGCATCATATACTTTTTTACTTTGTATAAACACAAAGTAAAAATAGACACATGGGTCTACATCAAACTAAAAAGCTTCTGCACAGCAAAGGAAACAATCAACTGAATGGAAAGGCAATGCAGTAATGGGAGAAAATATTTGCAAACCATATATCTGATGAGTTTAATATCCAAAATATGTATGGAACTCCTACAAAACAAATATTGTGATTAAAAAATGGACAAAGGACTTGAACAGACATTTCTTCAAAGATATACAAATGGCCAACAAGTATGTGAAAAGATGCTCAACATCACTGATTGACAGGGAATGCAAATTAAAATTTGTTTATGCTGCCCTAACCATACAAACATTAGGATGGCTATTATAAAAAAAAACCAAAACAATAGATAGCAAGTGTTAGCAAGGCTGTGGAGAACAGGGAACTCTCATACACTGTTGGTAGGAATATAAATTAGTAAAGCCATTATGGAAAACAGTATGGAGGTTCCTCAAAACATTAAAAATACAACTACCATATGGTGCAACAATTTCACTTCTGGGTCTATATTCAAAAGAATTAAAATCAGAATCTCAAAGAGATACCTGAAGTCTCGTGTCCATTGCTGCACCATTCACAATAGCAAAGTCTGGGAAACAACTCAAATGTGCATTGACAGATGAATAAAGAGAATGTGGTATATACATAAAATAAAATATTAGCCTTGAAAAAGAAGGAAATCCTGCTATTTGTGACAACATGGGTGAATCTGGAGGGCATGATGCTAAGTGAAATAAATCCAGTCATAAAAGGACAAATCTACTTATATGAGGTGTGTAAACTAGTCAAACTCATAAAAGCAGAGAATAGAATGGTGGTTCCCAGGGGCTAGAGGGAGGGGGAAATGGGGAATTGTTGTTCAATCGGTATAAATAAGGCAAGATGAATGAGTTCTTGAGGTCTGCTGTACAGTGTAGTGCCTATAGTCAATAGTTCTGTATTTCACTTAAAATTCTGTTAATACGGTAGATTTGATGTTAAGTGTTCTTACCACAAACAAAACACGACTGAAACACAGGGACGCAAGGAAAGTTTTGGAGGCAATAGATATATCTATTAATATTACATTGATTGTAGTGATGTTTCACGGGTGCATACACACGTCAAACTCATTAAATATGTGCAGTTTGTTATAAATCAGTTGTATCTCAATAAAGCTATTAAAAGTAATCCAGTAAAGTCCACTTTCAAATCAAAATTTAGTGAATGTAATTTAACTTTTTAATATTTCAGAGTGCTCAGCGTCATCACTGTAAACTTCATCTATAATGGCAAAATTCAAAAGTGCTAGTTAGTAAATATTTCTGGTTGGTTGAAGGAATTTATAGTATTTTTCTTGTGCTTTCAAACTTTTTGGGGAACCATCAAGAAAAACATATGTAGTAGTTTCAAACTAGGCAACTTAAACACATCCTTTTAGTATGGAAAATTTCTAATATATTCCAAAGTAGACAATACTGTAATGAACCTCCAGCTTCATCCAGCTTCAACAATAATCAATTCTTGTCTGTTGTATTTTATCTGTACCCACACCTTTCTCCCTTGCTACCCCCGCCACAGTCATTGCTAATTTATTTTCAAGCAAATCCAAGTCATGTAATTGATCCATGCATGATTCAGTATGTATTTCAAAAAGGTAAGAACCCTTTAAAAATAACTGAAGTATCATCAGCTCTTAAATATAACCAACATCTCTTTTAATTTTTATTTTTAATTGACATTGTAATAGGTACAGAGAGGTATTTTGACACATGTATACATGTGTAATGTACACAATGTGTAATGATCAAATCAGGGTAATTAACATATCCATCACCTCAAACAAACTTTTCCTTAATATTATAAAATATTCAGGCAGTGTTCAAATATCCCTGATTTTCTCTCTCTTATTGTCTCTCTCTCTCTCTCTCTCTTAGTTTGTTTGAATCAGAGCTTAAACAGAGTTCACACTCTCATTGCCTGATATGTCTTTTAAGTCTCTTTTAATCCATAGGTTCAATCACCTCTCATTTGTTTCTTCCTGTCCCCAACCCTTGCAACTTATTTGATGATGAAACTTGGTTTTTTGTCCTCTAGAATTACCTATATTCTGGATTTTGTTGATTTTCATGACTTTTAAAATGTCATCCTGAAACTCCAGAATTCTGTCTTCTTCAAACTAATCCTCATAAAATTGCTTCCCTTTTAAAGAAAAATTACAACTTGTTATTCCTTTGCCTGTTGCCTTGAAGATCATTTAGCCCATATTTTGCCTAATTTTGATCAATATCCTTCCACTTTAACACCGATGGTTTACCAAACGCTCCTTCCTGAAAGCTCTTGGCCCAGGTGGAGTGCTCTTTCAGTCAGGTTTCAAAATATGTACTCGTCTACTCACCCAGAGGAGCTTGCTCAACTTTCTCTAAGATTGCAAGACATAACCAGTAAACAGTAGGTGAAGTTTTGATTTCTAAAATAGTGCCACATGACTATGTTTTTAAAAGTATTTTTCTGTTAGCAGTATACATAGAAATATTTACTTGGAGATTATGTATCTGAGATTTGCTTTAACATGATGGGAGAGGAGAAGTGGTGGTTTAGATGCAATAAGACTGGCCGTGGTTGAAATGGTTGCAGTTGGATAGTGCCTACATGAGGATTCCTTACATTATCCCATCTATTTTGTTTAAATTTGAAAATTTCCATAATAATATGTAAAAACAAGTTGTACTACATTTCCAAAACTAAGTAATGAGACATTTCATTTTGGGGGCCTAGATTGTAATACTTTTGCCAAGGATCAGCAAAAATTCATGTCTGAGGTGCAATGTACTTGTTTTTATCATTCTGCCATTCTGATTTGCCTAAAAACAAGTCAGTTTTAAACTAAAAAACAATAAGCATATAAATAATTTTAAATAAAATGGGCAATGGTTTGGAATGAATGAATATATAACTCATGTAGAGGTTGTTCATAGGTTTTGTGATTTGTCTATGCTGCCTTTTTTAAGACTGTCTAGTGTGGCAGAACTCAGTGACGCGCCCCTGTAACCACCCAATAGTTCATGGAAGACTCCCAGAAGAGGAGTGACAGCAAGACCCAAACCACTGGATTATCCCGTAGGAAACAATTGTGAGCATGGTTATGAAGGTCACACTTACATGTGCTCCCTGCTACCATGCCAGATGAACATGCAGGTCCTATTCTTCCACGGTGAAAGTCAAAAGCAAACTTTTCAAAACACCTATTATTTTTTAACTTTGGTATCCCATTCAACTGTTGAAAATATTATTTAAATATCTTATGCTTACACCATCCATACCTACTGGAAAATACTTTTTAAAGGACATATAGCCTTTATTAATAATAATTTTCTATTACTTTATTAGTATTATATTTAATTAATTTCATCAATAGTAATTAATTTTTAACTGTAATCAGCTATGCAACTGCAAAATTTATGTTATGGGTTTGCTTCAATATATCTTTTCTGAAGTTGCTTGAATTTAACATCACATATGCAAATTCTCAGTCAGTGCACTAGAGGATAATTAAGGGAAAAAGAGTAAGAACCAGGAGCCCTAAACAGAAAGGGAAGAAACATGGCTGCACAGTGAGAGGAGATGCTTTTGTATGAAGGTTTGGAAGGCATGAGGGGGACCTGGGGCTTGAGGTGAGGCCTAAGAACTGGGTTTTGGTTTGAGGGGAGGGAGTAACTACCAGTGATAAGAAAGGTTGGCAATTTATACCTAGTGATATAGTTTTCATGTCCCAGGTTAAAAACCACTGCTTTGAGAGGCAGAGGAACAGGTTTGAGAAAAAATCTGCTCATCTAAGCCTGGTAGGTTAATTAAAGTTTCCAGAAGTTTCTCCATGTAAAACATCTAATTTAGGCCTGTTCCTGGGCCAACCCTGGGAGTTAGCAAGCAGGAGACAATGTGTCTAGTCCATAAAAGCAGAAAGGTGTTGGGCATTTTGATGGGAAAATACCACACACCAAAAATGTCCCCTGGTATGTGTATGTTTATTTACAGCAACGCAGTATAACTTTGCAATTATTGGAGCTCTTGTAGAGAAAGACTCTGGAAACTCTTTAGTGAGTAAAAGGTGGGAAATCAAAATTTAATTATATTCATTACTGCCATTTTAAAATATATGAAAATATCATTGGTGATGCTTTTACTTTTATGTGTGTAAAACTTTTTTTACAGATTCACACATGCCTGGCCACAACCCCATAAACTATAACTTCCCCGTAAGCTATTAAGTTACTCAACCTGAAATTCTCCTGTCATGGACTTTTCAGGAATTTGAAAATCTCTTAACTGGTAAGAGATTATTCTATGTCAAGATCTCCCGGTCCCTCTGAGATGTTACATCCTACATAGTTACTTTTTAAAATTTTTGATCAGAATTGAAATAAAAAGTCTATTTGGTGCCCCTTTGTAATTCTCCCAATAAGACTAAAGTATAGATTTCTGAGTGTCTAGCTTTGTAAATATTGTAAGTTTTGTAAAAAATTTAGAAAAACAGTCCAATAGCAAATGTGAATACATTTTTATTACTCCTTTATTCTGCACCAAAATTAACTGTGAAAAATAAATGAGGGTGGCACAATTTTAAATAGGGAAAGTAAGGAAAAAGTCAAGTGCAGTAGGTTTCAAATTCTCCATGAGATTTAAGCCAACAAATATACTAATTTAGGCCAAAAGAAGGCCCAAGTAGCTGCCCACCTGACAATAAAACAAATAATTGTCCACAACAAAGTAGAAGCAACATTTTATCATGTACTTTAGAAATAGGTACAGAGTGTTTTTTGTTTTTTAGGGTTCTTGAAAGGTTCATTTTAACAAATAAACTCCAAACATATAGAAAATGTCAGGCAAAATAAAAATAATATGTTATTTTTACATATCATATTTTTCCTAAAATGATAGTCATTACCCTAAATTCTTATGTTGTTATGGTTTTGTGTTCTTTGTCGGGTATTTTTATGCATCCAAGTATTCCTAATCTTTAAGATTCCTTTTGTAAAAAATAATGATAATAATTAACTTAGAAATTTTCCTAGGCAAGGATTTAAAAGTCTCATTTAGGTCTCATATTAAAATATTATTAATATACAAGTTTCCATTTTGCAGGATATCTAATTGGCACCTGTGCAACCAACATATTTTTGCATGTTTCTTTTTAAAAAGTTCTCCTTATCTTAGAAACACATCTGTGCTTTGTGTTGCAGAGGTGGTTGCTATGGCAAACCCATATATTTTATTAAATACCAGCCCAGAGTAAACAGACATTGCATTGCTGGAGGCATTAAGACCATATCAGTGCAGCAATCCCACTACTGGGTATTTACCCAGAGGAAAAAAAGACATTTTATAAAAAAGACACTTGCACTAGAATGTTTATAAGCACAATTCACAATCGCGGAGATGTGGAAACAACCCATGTGCCCATCAACAATGAGTGGGTTATAAAATGGTAGTATTTTACCATGGAGTATTACACAGCCATTAAAAAAATTGGTGAACTAATACCTTTTATAACAACCTAGATGGAACTGGAGACCATCCTTCCAAGTGAAGTACTGCAAGAATGCAAAGACAAACACCCCATGTGCTCACTATTAAATTGGAACTAAATGATCAGCATTCATGTGCACATACTAAAATTCAATGGAAATCAAGCAGGTGGGAGTGGGGAAGAGGGGTGGGTAAAGTCACAACTAATGGGCACAATGCACACTCTCTGGGTGACAGACACACTTATAACTTTTACTCAAATTGTACAAAAGTAATTCATGTAACCAAAACGTTTTTACCCCCATAATATTCTTTAAAAAAGAGAGAGATCAGCATTTCTTTTATATATATATTTTTTTCAGGGTTCCCTATGTGCCAAATTTTAAGTCCTTAAGAAGTTAACACAAGGCAAGGGATGCTAAGGCCCAATGGCTGGATATTTTAAGGGGCCTAGTAAAGGAAACCATTTCCTTTGGGTACCTGTTAATATTATACATAACAAAAGTTTGAGAACCATTCCTGAAATGTTTGCCAGGAGGCCTAGAAATTAAATTTGTCATCTGTTTTTTTAGCCAAGAATAAGGAATTAACTTTTTGAATTGGAGTTTAGTTTAGTTATTTAACAATCTAAAATAATCTACTGCTTAAGAGTGAATTCCCATAAAAATAGTAAGTATTGAGGCTATTTTATGTAGTCCACCGATTTTAAAATACACAGCCAACAAATGACAACTGATATGTATTTGGTTCTTACTATATTCCAGGCCATGGTCTAAGCTCCTTACATGTATTATGTCATTGCAGAAAAGTAGGTAAAGAATACACGTGCTTTCTTTAGTAAGTTACTCTTCTGTACAAAAATAAGAAAGGTGGAAAGGGAGGGAAAATGGGAGGAAGAGGGGCAGGGAAGAGGAGTAGAATGGAAAATAAAGAGAGGTCTTAATTTACTAGTCTACTCAGGAGATTAAAGAAGGGCCATCTCAGTATGATTCATACATGTATATATTTGTATATTGTATATATATATAGATATATGTAGAGAGAGAGGCCCTCTAAAAATGACTTGAAAAGTCATTTTGTCCTCAAATCTACCTCATACAAGTATATTAACTCATGTATATCTTATAGTCAATTATTCTTAAATAATTTCAGCAGCCATAATATAGAATAACTGTGGAAATTGTTTCTTAAACATTTTAGGTGAAAACTCATGTGCCACAAAGCCATGGTACCTGATCTGTTTCTGCACACTGAAATGAATGAAATTCCTCATTTCTTTGTTTTCTGGAGAGAGTCTCACATGAAGGCAGTGGCATGATCATAGCTCACAGTAACCTCAAACTCTTGGGCTCAAGCAATCCTCCTGCCTCAGCCTCCCAAGTAGATGGGGCTACAAGCACATGCCACCATGCCCGGCTAATTTTTCCATTTTTTTGTAGAGATGGGGTCTCGCTATGTTGCTCAGGCTGGCTTCCAACTCCTGAGCTCTAGTGATCCTCCTGCCTTGGCCTCCCAGAGTGCTAGGATTATAAGTGTGAGGCACTGTGCCTGGCTGATATTCCTCATTTCTAAATCTCAAAGACTGAGTTGAACTGGACTTAATAAAGGATTTGACACCATAATCTATTAGACTTCAACTCAAATTCTAAGCAGTCTTATTCAGATTAACCTCAAATTAATGAAAAATACCACATATGCACCCTTGAAAGACTTCCCCGAATTTAAGAGATGTAAAGATTTCCACAAATTACGTGTTCTTGTTTGATCAAGAAGCTGCCTCAAAGAGAGTCAATCATCCATTCATGTTGCCAGCATATCCACATACTGATTCACAGTTATTAAAAGGGTCTTACATTTGATTCAGCTAACTGTGATTAGACCAAAACTGTGTGGACAGCAGATTTGGTAATTAGTACTAAATTACCCAGCAACCTCAAATCTTAGAGTGTAAGCAAAATGTAGGTCACTTACTTTGGCATTTGGAAAATGTGTCTTGGTACATCTTTGGGTCTTCATATTTTATCAATCTCATGGAAAAGAACATTAACCCAAAGCAAATCAAACCAACCCCCCCCACATCCAAAATCTACCAGTGCATGTGAATGTGTAAGCACTGGCTGTGAGGCCAGCTTCGGGGGTAAATATGTACCATGGAGCTCGTCAGCTTCACACATTGGTTAATATTAAACAAACACATATTGCCAACTGTGACTTATTACGAGATTGTTTTCTGAGATTCCACGGGTCAGGGTCAAAACCTGCCAGTTTCCAGCTTTACCGTGGTACTAATCAATAGTTTACAAGTGTTAACAGTGGTGTAATAAACAGTAACAATACATTTCAAAGCAAAAGGTGCTGAAACTAATTTAATTCTATAATCAATTTTGCTAATGTCCTATCACTCTAACAAAGGAAGAGCAAACAAAAAAAATACGTTATATGTTTATAATGCTTATATATCCACTACTGCATTTGACACTCAAAATTATCTTGTCTAAGTTTTTATTAGACCCAGTTTTAAAGAGAAACTGAGTGCCAGAATATTTGCATGACTGTATCTACTTATTGAAAAAGGACATTAAGTAGATTTAATATTGAAGTTGGAGATAATTTTTTAGATATACATAAAAAACAAATACTTACACAGTGTTTACTATGTGCCAGATACTCTTCTAAATGCTCTGCAAGTATCAACTTAGTTAATCCTTATAACAGCAGTGTGAGGTAGGCACTATTATTATTTCCTTTTTACAGATGAGGAAACTGAGGCACAGAAATGGCAAATCCCTTGCTCAAAGTCAGACATTTAATAAGTGACAAATGTCAGATTTAAGTCTAGGTAGTCAAGCTTCAGAGTCCATTCTATCTGACTCCATGCTATGCTGAATAAGATAGAGTGTCTGCTCTTAAAGACTTCAACGTTTAGAAGAGCAGACGTGCAAACAAATACGTACAGCACAGTGTGGAAGCTCACAGTGGGGCTCGCAGGCGGCGGAGGCATTGACTCTACTTTGTCTAAGCCTCTCAGCTAGAAGGCGGCAGAGCAGGGATCGGATCCAGAGCCAATGTGCTCTCCATTTCATTGAGTGGGCTTATATTTGATATAAAGAGTTTGAAATTACAGTGAGAAAACAATAATGCACTGGTCAGAACATAGCATGTGACATAGGATAAAAGCTAAGCTTATTTAAACAGGAATAAAACCCATTATGCTTTTGTAATAGATATAAATGCAGACATAGACATAGGTATACAGATCTCTCTCTTCATATATATAATATAATTGGTAAGTTTATATATATGTGCATATATTGTCAGAACTCTATTGTATATCCACTCAACTGTGAAGCTCCCGAGCTATTCTAAGGCTTATGGTCAGTCAGAATAAAACAGAGGCAATATTAGGAAGCAGAATGAAAATCTAAAGGCATGGAGACACTGATGAGCACCATTCTGGGTGCAAAATATTAATAGATGCTCAACAATTACTTGCTGATCAAATGATGGGTTAATTAACTGAAAACGGGAAAGGGAATTTAAAAAAAATCTAAAGACAATTCATTTTATTCACTAAAATCAATTTGTTCACCTTCACCTATGGTCAAAATTTTGATGAGGAAAATTAAATTGAAATATTTAGAATTGGGGTCTCATGTCAACAGACCAGAATTTTATATTCAACACACTTCTATTGGACAACCACCCTGATATTTCTTTGAGCACCATAGAAGTGTAGTTATCGCTTATTTACATTGCTAAGTATTTTAGTCCAAACAATGGTAAAAGGAGCTCCATGGGAAGAAAGAAATTTGGCCAGCTTGAAAACTACAGTTGTCTTTCTAGTGTATTTTAAATTTATAAAACTCCATTTTCTAATTTATTAAAATAAAAGAATGTATGAAGTTTACTTGCTACCCGCAGGGGCCTCTCTAGGAATTATGTTCTGTTTTATAAATGAGAAAATGAAGGCTTATAGAGTTTACTAAGTTGTTGATAGCACAGCTAGTAATTGATAGAGTCAGAACTTGAACCCAAATCTTCTGAATCAAAATCTAATGCTGAGTGCTAGCATCACAGGAGAGAAGAACGTGTTCGGACATTCAGATCTTTAGGGCAACAAAAGGCTTCTCATGTAGCTTAGAAGGGATAAACAGAGATAGTTTCAAGACAAAAACAGTAAAGCTCCTCTCCGGCTTCCTCAGAAAAAGCTAATGCTAAACGTCTTAAGCAAACTTAAAAGGAAATGCTATCAGGCCTTTAAAGAAAGAGAAAAGATGCAAGCAAAACTATTTGAGTCAATAAGATTGCCTTAGGCACGTGTAAAAATCAGATTGCCAATCCAAAGAAGCATGTGTCAGTCTTCTAATTGTTACTTGTCACACTATATTAGTCCCTGCTAAGAAAGAATTAGAGAATATAGATGCTTGCAAATTAAGAGATTAATATTACTGGAAAATTGCTCATATAATTCACTTAAGCATCAATCTTCACTTTTAGGTAGATTGTGAAATGATTTAGAAAAGTTTAAATATGTTGAAGCTTAGTTCTAACTTAAAAAATAATCTTTGAATGTGTAGGAAGGAATAGAGTCAAGATTTCTATAGTTAAATATTCAATTCCTGTAAGATTTGTAATTACCTTCTTTTTGATATATTTTACATTATTTCAAGCAAAATACCTCATGAACCTGAGCTTTTCTGTTCTTAGCCAAATTTATAATATAACAATCCTGCTGGTCCAAGCACAATGCAGACACACAAGCCCACATAGACACTCCCGCCAAGGATGCAACGTTGGGAAGAATTGCCCCGTTCGCAGTAACTTTAGTATCACAATTTCTGACAAAGTATATTTCCATTGCATGCCTGAAATCTGGAGCTCTACGTGGGTGGCCCTGCTGGGCTGAACTTTTTAATGAACTCATTTGAGTTGAACAGGACAAAGGAAAGACATGGTATCTAAAGTCCCCAGGGATCCCTGCAGTGACTTCTCCAGTGGTATTTACCATTGTTCCAGAAACACCTGGCAGCCAGGAGCTGCTTCTTGCCTCCTTGCCTTTGCTCATGCTGTCTGCTGTGTCTGCAGTCTGCTCCCCATCCAATTTCTCCTGCCAATCCCTACTTAGTCTTTCAGCTTGAGCCCACCTGTCACCTCCTCCTGAAAGTCATCCCTGCAGCTTTCAAGCTGAGTTGGGTGCCACACTTCTCCTGCTCCTCAGATCCTATGGGCACTTCACACACCACACACCACATTATATATCAGCATGGGCTGCTTAAGCGGTGGATTCACTTGAGAGATCAGGTCTTGAGAGAAGAAACCGGGTCTTAGTTTTTATTGTTTCTTTTGCCTTAGCCCCTGGCACAGGTAGGCATTCAGTTATAGTTGTTGAATGAATGAGATGACTACTTATTATGCTATAATAAAAATTATCTCATAGCATCATGAAAACAATATTGATTTCCATTTTGCTCAACAATATTTTGAGATCTATTAGAGTACCTCTTACAGACGGGGAAAAACAGTTCATCCTTTCAGAACAAATTTGAGGTGTATAATTTTATCGAGATTCTAAATAGCTCATAAGTGCCCATTCAGAGGCAAAGATTTTTTTAAGGGAATGATTGTTTGCTGGTTAAGCACCCAAAATATTCTCACTAAAAATAGAGATTTAGCTGGTGTCTAATGGCTGGGATTGATTAACAATTGTTGAAAAAACCTAAAAGAGGAACTCTTTGTTTTGTTGCTTTTGTTTCTAATTATGTTTATTGTTTTTCTGGTGACAAAATAATCCATATTTTTAAAAAGTTAGTTGGCAAATATAGATGAGAAAAAAATAAAGATTATCTACATTTCCACATTCTGGAGATAACTATTAATAGTTTGATATGTGTTATTTCCTTTTGCATATATTTTGTATACATATATTTTTTGAGACAGAGTCTCACTCTGTTGCCCGGGCTAGAGTGCCATGGCATCAGCCTAGCTCACAGCAACCTCAAACTCCTGGGCTCAGGCGATCCTTCTGCCTCAGCCTCCCAAGTAGCTGGGACTACAGGCATGTGCCATCATGTCCGGCTAATTTTAATTTTTTCTACATATTTTTAGTTGGCCAATTAATTTCTTTCTATTTTTAGCAGAGACGGGGGTCTCGCTCTTGCTCAGGCTGGTTTCGAACTCCTGACCTTGAGCTATCCTCCCGCCTCGGCCTCCCAGAGTGCTAGGATTACAGGCATGAGCCACTGCGCCCGGCCTGTATACATAATTTTTAAAACAATACAGGGATCATATTATTAGATTTTGTATATATTTATAACATTATAATTATCATTTTCCCATGTCCTTATTCTTTGAACACATGATTTGCTATTACTGCTTAATATTTGAGGAAGGCAGCTCTCTGTAACAGAACTAATGGGTCCTCGCATATAGCACGAACATTTACATCTCACACTTGGGCATAAGCATAAGAAGGAGCTATTGCATTTAATGTATTGCAAGATCCATCAATTAGAACAGTTATTAGAAGTTTCTTGTTGCAACCTCATAGAAAAATTCTAAAGAAAGGTTTTGCATGCACAGATTTAATCAGTGTCTTTAATAAAGACTTTCATTCAACATTTATACAGTACATACTATGAGCCAGGAATAGTCTAATATTAATCAAGGTAAACAAACAAAAGAGATTATTTATAACTAGTCCAAATTGACTGTCTAGACACAGCTGAATCCGTCCCCAAACCTCTTAAATAGATCCTCTGCCCGAATGTCTCCCCTCTGCTGCTGTCCTGCTGAGCGAAGTCAAACATTTACTTTTTCTGAGTTAGCTTTCCTGTATTTAAACAAAGACTGGTGCTACTATACTCCCAGCCCTCCAAGAATTGTAATTGCTAACTAAAGCAACCCGTAAAGTACAAAAAAACTCAGTTAATGTTACCATGCTGAACACTGCTAACTCTCCTAGAAAAGAATGGGCACATTAGTCAACAAGCCCTGGGAAGGGCTCTGACTACACCATGGCCCTACCCTTGAGTTGTTTGGAGCCAGGCAGTAGAAATGAGCTCCCGGTGTAAGAACCTGATCTCTACCCTACTGAGGAGACATGACTCAGGAAATCCTTTCAAGTTCACTGAAAAGTGAATTAGGAGATGTCAACAACACTATTATTTCTCTCTCTCTGCTCCAATTCCTTTGAAGAACACTTTCTGGGGGATATGCATTCCTTATTTCAACTTTCTGAATAGGAAACTAAAAATGCCAGCCTGAATATATCTTTGGTTAGTAGGGCTACTGATTCTTTTACACCATTTAGGAGGACCCCCACCTTCCCTTTAAAAGTCCTGCTGGGTGCTCCCAGTCTAGCCACACAGCGTAACGGGTCACAGCTTGAGAAACTGCTGGGAGTCTAAACTCAAGAAAGATACCAGGTTTACAAAGTCCAATCACTAATGAAATTACAAAATCAAAAATTGTTCTGGTAGGGAATTTGCTTTTAAAGAAAAAAGACAGTAGTAGTACAAAAAAGAGCAATGGAAATTAATGTGTTGTGATCCAAGAAGAATGTAATTTTTTAAACTATCAGTTGCTAGTAACTAGAAAGGTAGTGAATTCCACCCAGCACTGCATTAATGCTGCATTCTGTGTGAAGAACTTACATAAACAAGGTGAGTTGATGTTTAGAAAGTGTTGCTATAATTATTTAACTATACATGTTTTAGCAGTGCTATTTTTCTCAAACAGACATTTTAAAGACTAGGAATCGGCCGGGCGTGGTGGCTCACGCCTGTAATCCTAGCACTCTGGGAGGCCGAGGCAGGAGGATCGCTCAAGGTTAGGAGTTTGAAACCAGCCTGACCAAGAGAGAGAGACCCCGTCTCTACTAAAAATAGAAAGAAATTAATTGGACAACTAAAAATATATAGAAAAAATTAGCCGGGCATGGTGACGCATGCCTGTAGTCCCAGCTATTTGGGAGGCTGAGGCAGAAGGATTGCTTGAGCCCAGGAGTTTGAGGTTGCTGTGAGCTAGGCTGATGCCACGGCACTCTAGCCTGGGCAACAGAGTGAGACTCTGTATCAAAAAAAAAAAAAAAAAAAAAAAAGACAAAGAAACATTATTTAAAGCAAGCTTTTAAAATTTATAGTTCCATTCTTGTGATACTTAAATTATAAGAATGGTAACCAGCTCCAACAAGGTTAATAAAAGAGGTGCTAGTTCACCATATTTT
>CAUYRT010096969.1:0-14712 GCA_963574885.1 Lepilemur ruficaudatus
CAGAGTAGGTTTTTGAATGTAACAAGATAAGTCAACTTGAGTGGTAATATATTTTGGGAAATCAGCTCACTACAAATTGTGACTGTAAACATTGTACTGTAAATGCTTTGTAGTTTTCCCCCAATTAAAAAAAAAAAAAGCTAATCAAATCAAAGAAAACATGCTCATGAATGAATACTCACCCAGCCAACATTCCACTATCAAAGGTTTCTGTAAAATATACTTCTCCTATAGGTTTTGGTGTTTTATATTTAATCTAGAAAATAGATTTTTAAAAATCTAAAGTTATTCATCTTAAATAATCTCCCTAGCGAAGAACACACAATGCACATACAAGTAATACAGATATAAGGTGACAAATTCAAATAGGATATAAAACTTTGTATCCTAGTCATGATGAGACACAAGAAAAGAAATACCTTGATGACAAAAATACTATATGTGCAAAAAGAGGATACACGGACTCCTCCTAACACAGCAGTAATGGCAGGAATAATTAGAGAAGATCTGGCGACACATTTCTCTTGGTCTTAAAAGGACTCTGACAAGTGACAATATTTGGGGATAAAAATCATTAGAAGCAAAAGCAATAGCACAGTGAAAAGCATGAAAGACAGATGAAAATCTTAGTAAGCATATGCGCTAGTTTAAAATTAACTCTTAAATTTCACTGTTAGGTGACTAAGAGATAATGGTATCATTTTCAGAGATGAGAAAGCCAGGGAAGAAAAAGATTCAATGGGGACAGCACTGCAAGGCAACTGTCAGCAAAGCATTGTTTCAAGTGCTTTTTAAGTGACAGCTGCTAGGGTGATAGTGATGACGATGGTGGCAGCGGTGCCAGTATAATACAGTGGCTCTTTTAATTCTGTTAATACTTCTACGAGAGAAGTACTATTACAGTACCCATTTTATGTATGATGAAACTGTGTGAGAGAAAAAGTAACTTTTCCACTGCCACTCAGTTAGATAACTGTAGGACTTACATTTGACCCCAGACTGTCTGACACCAAAGCTCATACGCTTTACAACAAACACTACAGAACTTACCAACAAAATAATTTAAAAGACTAAAGATAAATTATTGATGATAAATGAATAAAATTTTGCCTAAAGTAATAATCCGGGTCCTTTCTGAATCAGCCTTTTGTGATTTTTATCTGCATGATTAGTTACGAGATTTCTTCTCTCAGCCTTTAGGGTAAAGGATGCTGAAATACTTTTTCTGTTTTCACTGTCCCTACTCTGTCCTGATAGTACAATATTTCCTGTCTAAGAGAAGAAAGTCAGTAATTAAACAAAAGTCCACATAATTACTGACAGGGTCAGGATTCAGCTACCAAACTGCCAATATTCTGTGAAGTTTACTGAATTATAACTTTACTGTTCTCTATATCATTGTAGATGACAAAATGGGCACTGGTATCACAAGAGGCTTCCCTCTGTTAGGCCACCCTTAAAATCAGTTTATTTTGCCCTTTATTTATACTTTACCATATCTAGATTACTTAAGCTATAAAATTAGAAGCATCAAATGTCATTCCTTCCCACTTCTTATCATCTTAAATTATCATCAAATATAGTTAGGAGTGGTAGGTATCTGTCAGTTTCTTTGAAATACTAGCCTCCAAAGCCCCTTGTAGTAGCTGTATTTAAGTCAGTCATTAGTACTTGGAGTACTTACTTTCTGCAGATCATCGAGACAGGTTTTAAAAGAATGTCCTTGCAGAGCTTAAAATTTAACAGGGGAACCAGAATATTCACTTTAAACAGCAAAACAATACACATTTGCAAATAAAAAAACTCTTAATAAAAGGAAATGAAGCAAAGAAGTCTGTGACAAATACATATTATTCCCTTGGCCATTCGAACAGTAAGTGGCACAATATAATTAATGCTTTAATGCTTTCTTACCATCGAAAATATTTCTGATTATTGCAATTTTAGATATGAATATTCCTCAATGCAAAAGCTCTTATGGCTTATCAAGGTGTCTAAAAATCTCTGTAAAGTTTCCTGGACTCCTGTTAGTCACTACCTCAAAACACACATCTTGACAATGCTGAGACAGAAATATGGGTCTGATTTACTAAATGCCTACCCTCATCATCACTTCCCTTTCTAATTCATCCTCCTTTTAGCATTTTCTTTGCCAAGAAATAGACATATTCTTTACTTCTCAAAGAACTGCAAATTATACTACCTTTTATTTTATTTGAAAAGGTCTGGCAGTGTCAGAAATATGCCTAAAAACCTTACTCTTACCTAAAGTACTTAGTCCTCTTTAACCAGTGATAAATTCCTCTTTTGATAGTAAAAACCTTTCCCATATTTATTTATTACTAAACCTGTGTTAAGAGCCATGCACAAATTTCTGTAGTACATGGACACCCTAAAAAATAAAGCAATTTTTCTATTTATAAAATTAAGACTATTAGAACTGAAACCAATCTTAAGAGATAAGTCACTCCATTGTATTCTGAAAAGGAATAATTTGTAATTCATTTCTCAATAACCTTACCTCTGAGGAAAGTTCACCATTAACATCAATCTGTTCTGAATTTTCATCAAAGTCTTCCATCTCAATACCATCGTCCACAAATTCTGCATTAACTGAGATGAACAGAAGATCCAAACATAGCAAAAAGCCTTGGAAATGCATATTGATTATCTGTGAAATTAAAAGTAATTAGTAAAAATAAAACAAGGTTTTGAAAAATAAGTGTTAAATATATATAGGAAGAAATAATTTCTCTTTAATATCTTCTTTATTCTTGGATGGAATAAAGATTAAATTCCATGCTAGGATGGAATTAATGATTAAAATAAATCATTAATAAAATTACTTAAATTATACTTCAAACAAGTAAAAACACAAACTTAAATCTCTTAGGAAACATTCTACTGATGCAGGCCTTCCTTCAAAAACAAAGAGCCAATGCCACAAAATCTTAAAGATACAGATAAAAGTAATTATTGAATTAAAATAATATGTAGACAGACCCCTTTAAAAGAAAGAGAAAATATCATGACTACAAATGTTCCCTTAAATTATTTTTATCAAATATACTTAAGTGTATATAAACATAACACTAGAAATTTTATAACCATAAAACCAAAATACATTTATACATATGTATAAACAACAAAAAAAACTAAAGAAAAAGAATTTTACCACAAATTTAATGTGATAGTGTTTTGCTGAAGTCAAACCACAGCCAAAAGAGCAAACAAATATAGGACTTACTGCAATCAGGTTAACTGCTATGGAGAAAATACTTTTTCATTTAACATTCCTGTAATTCTGTGATCACAGAACCATTTCTCAAATGCTGTACAACTTTTGTTCTTTATAGCATCAAGTGAGACGGGTGTTAGAAGCCAAATACAATTCACCTGCCTCTTAGCAGTATATGATTTACATAACTGTGTCTTCCTCTACTGCATTAACATATAAAAAACTCAAATTGTATTTCTTGGTGCCATTGTACTTTTAAACACCAACTAAACGTGGACACTGCAAAGGTGTGGCAGTCCTTGGCTGTAAGGAGTTCAGTCATCCAGATAATCCAGAAGATATTACCTTTTAAAAAAATTACCATCAACATGAAATTTTTTTTTAAAAGTGATTTAGAAAGAACTCTTGGACCATTCAAAACATATCTACACATCTATGTGGATCTGCTTAAGAAACACTAGATTCACAGTAAGATAGCACTCTATACTCTCTTATAATCAAAGAGACAGTAACAAGCGTTGGGAGGATATGGGAAACTGGCACCCTTACACATTGCTAGGAGTGTGGGAATGCAAAATGATGCAATAGCTTTGGAAAACATTGTGGCAGTTCTTCAAAATGTTAAAAAAACAGAATCACCATATGACCCAGCAATTCCACTTCGGTATATGTCCAAGAGAAACTAAAACAGATGTCCACACAAAAATTCATATACAAATATTGAAAGAAACATTTTTCCTAATAGCCCCAAAGTGGAAACAACCCAAATGACTTTCAACTGATGAATAGATAAACAGAATATGGAATATCCATACCATGAAATTTCAACAATAAAAAGGAATGGAGTACTAAAATACAGCTACAAAAGGTATGAACCTCAAAAACATTATGCTGAGTGAAAATAAGCCAGTCACAAAAAAATCCACATATTGTCTGATCCCACTTAAAAGAAACAGGCAAATCCACAGAATTGGAAAACAGATTAGAGATTTCCTAGGGAACGGAGAGATGGATAATTGGTATAAGGATCCTTTTTGGGGTGATAAAAATGTTCTAGTATTGGAAAATGGTTAGTGGTTGAACAACGTGTAAATATACTAAAATCTAATGAATGAAACCATACACGAATGTGTGGGCCAGTTAACTTTGATTCCTTCTAAAAGTCACTGGCTACAATCCTAAAGTTTACTTTGAAAATGAATTTTTAAAAAAAAAAACAAAACTCAACACCAAACTACCATAATATGAGACTCCTATATTGAATTGTGTTAATGCCACCATCTTTAGGGACAAAGACAACACAGAAAATGATGCATGCTGTCATTTGTTAGGAGAATTTGATCTCTCCAAATCATAAGAGGTGTAACTGGGATAGGAAGCAAATGTACAGAGATCTGTTTGATGCAGTAACAATTAAGTAGGTTTATTTTCTTAATTAAGAGAAGTTAGTACACTTGCAAATTGCTTATTGTTAACCCTAAAGCCTCACTGTTCTAAAAGTCTAAGAGTCTTCCATGATTTATATAATGTAGTGTACGGTATTTTGCTTGACTTGCTATCAATAATCTTTGAGCAAAATAGAAATACATAAAATAATAATTGCAGTAATAATGAGCATTAATATCACTTTAGACCCATATCCTCTTTCAAAATGAATGCACACTTTAGGTTCCTAATAATTTGTTGAAATAGATAAATTCTAAGTGCTCTGTTTGAGCTCTGGTGTACTGGGCTGCCAAAGAAATCAAGTAAACAGTGCTCTTTCTGGAACTCTACTCTAAATTCAACCAGAGAAGTCCAATTTTATTTATTTTCTATATTATAGTTCTTCTTAACTTTTCTTTAGAAAGAGCTCCCAATGCTTCAGAAAAAAGTTCAGAAAATTCTTTATCTTGAAAGTTTGTTTCTTCTATAAAGTTCTATAATTATAATCTTAAATTTACATTAAGGAACTAGCTAATTTAACATTTGCAGACCAGACATGAATAGTACAGGTGTTAAGATTCCCAATATACAAAGGGGAAACAGAAAAATTTTAAAACTTGGTCAAAGTGACATGATTGGAAATGTGAAAAACAAAATTAGAACCCTCAAGTTTTCTTTAGTATACCATGCTACCTTTTATTTTTATCTTACCCCACTGCATTATTACATGCTTATTGATAAAAGGCAATGAAAAAAAAACCCCACACAAATGGTAACAAAATACATTTTCAAATCTCTAGGAAATTTCTAAAATTTAGATTATCATTAGTGTTAAGTTATGAAGATACTTAAACAGAAATGGCCATATGGACTTTACTTTAGAACTGAAATATTTAAAAATGAACTCCAAGTGGTCACAAATAATTCTGCAGACAATGCAGTTCCACAGGATAATTAATCACCATTAAGAAAATGATATAGCCCAAGGTTGTTTATTTTATTTTTGAGATAGGATCTCACTTGTCACCATGGCTAGAATACAGTGGCATCATCATAACTCTCTGCAACCTCAAAGTCCTGGGCTGAAGTGATCCTCCTGCCTCAGCCTCTCGAGTAGCTGGGACCACAGGAATATGCCACACATCTGGCTAATTTTTCTGCTTTTTGTAGAGACGGGGTCTTGCTGTTGCTCAGGCTGGTCTTGAACTCCTGGCCTCAAGCAATTCTCCCACCTCAGCCTCCCAAACTGTCAGGATTATAGGCATGAGCCACCACCCCTGGCCAATAGATGTATTTTTTTAAATCAGAAATGCAGACCTAATACTTTCTGCTTAATTTTGCAGTATCCTCTCATTATTCAGAGACGTACTGACAATTAAGAATTAAATTATGAAGTTCACAGTATAGAAGTCTATCACACAATGTTGTGGTATAAATAAATCTTCTGAGCTGCCAGTCATATAAAAGCCTAGCACATGCAATTGTGCACAGCACACAATACTTGATGATGATAATAAATGACTATGTTACTGGTTTATGTATTTACTATGCTGTACTTTTTATCATTATATTAGAGTGTATTCCTTCTACTTAGTTCAAAAAAAGAAAGGTAAACTGTAAAATAGCCCCAAGCAGTTCCTTCAAGAGGTATTCCAGAAGAAGGCGCTGTTATTACAGGAAATGAAAGCTCCCCATAAATACACCGCATAACAACATTTTGGTCAATGAAAGACCACATATAACGATGGTGGTCCCATAAGAGTAAAATGGAGCTGAAAAATTGCTATTGCCTACTACTTATTGTACCACATTTCTTAAATCGTCAGAGTGTACTCCTTCTACTTACAAAAAGAAAAAAGGCTAACTGTAAAACAGCCTCAGGCAGGTCCTTCAGGAGGTATCCAGAAGGAAGGAGGAGGACACTGTTATCACAGGAGATGACAGCTCCATGCCTGTTATTGCCCCTGAAGAACTTCCAGCGGGACAAGATGTGGAGGTGGGAGACAGTGTTATTGATGATCCTGACCCTGTGTAGGCCTGGGCTAACGTGTGTGTGTCTTAGCTATTAACAAAAAAGTGTAAATAAGTAAAAAATAAAAACATGTAAAAATAGAAAAAAAGCATATGGAATACGATATGAACAAAGAAAATATTTTTGTATAGTATACAATGTGTTTGTGTCTTAAGCTAAGCGTTACTAGAGAAGAGTTAAAAAGACAAAAAAAAATTAACAAGTTTCTAAAGTAAAAACATTACAGTAAGCTAAAGTTAATTCATCATTGAAGAAAAATGTTATCTATAAATTTAGTGTGGCCTAGGTGTACAGGGTTTGTAAAGTCAACAGTAGGCGCACGGTAATGTCCTAGGGCTTCCATTCACTCATCACTCTCACTGACTCACCCAGAGCAACTTCCAGTCCTGCAGGCTCCATTCATGGTATTAATGAGTGCCCTGTACAGTGTACCATTTTTAATCTTTTATACTACATTTTTATGGTATCTTTTATATGTTTAGATAAGCAAATACTTCCCGCTGTGTTACAATTAAACACAGTATTCAGTACAGTAACATGCTGTACGGGTTTGTAGCCTAGGAAGCAACAGGCTAAGTGAGGCATGACTGTATTCTCCATCTATGAAGAAACATCTCTAAGTTTCTTCAGTCTTACTATAGACATGCTGCATTTTCACAACTCTAACCATAATTTACTTTAATAGTAAACAGAAAATTTAGGTTAAAATTTTTGTTATCACATCATGCAAATAATACTGGACAATTTTTCACCAAAATTAGAGGGTACTCTTGAAATTACCTGGCTATGCAGCATATAGAAAATTCACTTCAAAGGATCACAAATGAGATGGGAGGCAGGTAATGGTCACCTCTTAAAGAATAGCCTTCTTCTAAAGAAGCTACAAGATTTGATTCAAAATGCTGCTTCCTTCACAGAAGCAACTAGCATGATTCAGAATGAACTGATTTATTGATTTCTTGATGGCTAATGTTTCATCCAAGAAATCCTTGGGAGGTCAGCCAGTAAATAATAAAACTCATCATTCACTAATTCTTTAAAAAATATTTATGATTGCCAATTATGCGCCAGGCATTATGTTACACACTACATCTACAGTAATTGTGACCTCTGATCTCAAAGAGCTTATAGTCCAGGATAGAAAGGAGATAATAAACATTAAAAAAAAAAAAGGAGATAACAAACAAATAACCTAGGCATAATATGTAAACTATAATAAATGACAGAAAAGTAAAGAAGTTGTGACAGTTGGTCATTGGGGAACTGAATTTACATGGTTTGGGAGGGGTCAGGAAAAGCCTCTTTGAGGAAGTAATATTAACACTTAAAAGAAAGATGCTAAGGACAGGAGGATTGACTTTCCTAGGCCAAGGACAAAGGAAGCAGCGTACGATAACGGAATCAAACAGAAAAGACTAGAAGAATATGAAGTGCTATTTTTGAGTACATACTATGTTTCAAGCATTTTAATTCCAATCTTCTAATCTTTACAGCACTCTATGGTGAAGGTGTTAGTATTGAATTTTATACATAAAGAAAGTGTGACGCTAAGGGAGATGAGTAATTTAGCCAGGCCTACACATGGCTACTAAATAGAAAAGCCAAGACTCAGAAAGTTAGGTCTAGCTTCAAGCTCTATATTCCTTTCATTATGGCTCTAAGGTTAGATTATATTATGTAATCCTCACTAAATGGCATTAAAGATCTAAGCCTAAAAAAATACAGTTCAGTGTTATTTTCTTATTATATCCCATCCTTTAGACATACATGCCAATTTTTGTGTGTTTTATATTTTAAAGGCCATATTTTGATGTGTATCCATATAACATTTTATGCACATATCCTTAGTTGGTTAAATGGCTTTTTTTTTCCCCAGCAAAGACTTTAAAGCAGCTTAAAGGATACATCCGAATACTAACAATTTTATGGTATTACTTTATATTTTCATGGCACTCTAAAATTTTACAAAGTGTGCTCATACAAATTTCAGGATATTTAAGACGCTTGCATTTCTTACTTAAAAAGCACAAGGATAAACAGTAAAGTTTACTATTGGAACTATATATCACATGCTAGATGTTTCCAGGTATCTCCTTTCCTTAAAGTTTCTGGAAAGACTGTCTCCATTAACTGTTAATACTTCCAATTTCCTATGATAGGCTGAATAATGGTCCTCAAAGATGTCCACACTTGGATCCTGTGAATGTTACCTCCCATAACCAAAGGGGCTTTGCAGATCAGATTAAGGCTGCTAATAAGCTGACTTTAAAATAGGGAAAATATCCTGGATCATCCAGGTGGGCCCAATATAATTACAGGTGCCCTTAAAAGTGGAAGAGGAAGTCACAGAGAGATAGACAGAAGACATTTCAAGAGGGAGAGGGACTCCAGCCACCATCCGACCTTGAAGATGGAGGAAAGGGGCCAAGAGCCAAGGAATGCGGGTGGCCTCTACAGCTAAAAACAGCCCTCAGCTGACAGTCAGTCAGGAAACAGGGACCTCAGTCCTACTACCACAGGTAGTGAATTCTGTCACCCACGTGAATAGGCAAGGAAGCAGATTCTTCCCCGAGCTTCTACTAAAGAGTGCTGCCCTGCCGATGCCTTACTTTTGGCTTGATGAGACCTGTGTCAGACTTCTGACCTATACAACTGTGAGAAAATAAATTTGGGTTGTTTTAAGCTGCTAAGTTTGTGGTAAGTTGTTATGGCAGCAACGAAAAACTAATATTCTTCCTATTATTCCTATACTCCTAGCTTCTTGAAAACTTTGAAACTGTTCCTACTAACCAAGTCTTAGTTGATAAGTGCAATAGCTTTTTCAGTTCTTCTTTGGCCCTATTCCTCCTTCTGACCTTGCTACCTCTGCCTCCTTCTGGGAACCCTCTCTTCCCTGGTTTCTATGATACCATTCCTGATTCTCTTCCTTTTCTCTGCTTCCTTCATGGGCACTTGCTCTAATCTCCTGTAAATGTTAATCTTCCTTAGGGATTTGTTCCCAGGTTCTCTTCTTATATTACATACAGCCTTGGCTTCTACATATAAAATCAAAGGATTGCCAAACTTTATTCACAGCTCAAAGGACATGTGTTAGTATCAGAACATTATCCATCTTCAAGGATTTCCCAAAGCCTCTAGTAATGTGAACTTGTTCTTTCCTCTAAAACCTGCTTCTCTATCTCCTTAATTCTCTTCTCCTGTTAACCAGATCTCTAGTCAACCAAATCAGTCAGTTACAAGTACTGTGCCATTATCTTAAGACTATGTTCTCCTTATATCCTTGATAACTAAATCCATTTGGGTCTTTCTAGAATGTCTCTACCCCCATGTTACAGTCTTAATTAAGGAACCTATCCTTTCTGAAAAGGACTGGTAGACTGCCACTTTGCCTCTTTACTTGCATTCTTACCAATCTCCAGATCCATCCTTTGCCTTTTCGCTAGCATGATCTTTCTAAAAAAAAAGTCTTAATTTACTGTCTATAAAAATGCTCAATAGTTCTCTGTAGTTCTCAGCATAAACTCTGCCCTAAGACTCATTTCTTCCATTCTCAACACTGACATATTTAACACATTCATACTTCTGTATACGCTATTTCTTATAACTGAGATGACTTTCTGCCTGTTATTCAGTTTTATTGAGTGACTAATGAATTAGCAAACACTGTCAGAAGTGGTGTTTCAAATCACCTTTTAAAGTTTCAGTTGCCATGTGGCTTCAGGAACTCAACTATGGAATGACATAACAGAAAGTACACGGAACTTAGCACCATCACACCAAGTTTCTAGTTCTATCATAAAAAGGCCAGTGATTAAAACATCTCTGTGCCTGTTTGGTCACTTCTGAAAATGAACTAGATAATCTAAACGTCCATAAAAGTTGACAATTCTAGTTTCTAATTAAGAACACTAAAAGTAGGTACTAAAAACAAGTAGTAAAGGTAATTTACAGCACTGTTCAATTTCTAGACACAGCCTGTAATACTTACATCATCTAGGCACAATAATTACCCTTACCAATGTAAGCTAAAAATAAAACCCTAAGCCCCCAACCAAATGAATAGTCCCCTCTTGGCCAAGAGACCCCAGACCCCTTAAAAACTGAGTTCCGGCCACGATGGGATGGGAGGTCTGACAATGCCCTTTTGCAGTTTAGACACAACTGACCAGCATTAATGTTAAAATAGATCATAAGGCTGACAGAATAGACTCTTTGTGGAAATAAAATACCAAATTATAAACAACACCTAAGACCATGCCAGCCCAGAGTTAAGTCACGCACCTCTATGCAGAAAGAAAACATTATATTCTAACTGCCTAGAGAAGGTCTTATGATTCACAGCTTACATCTGTCCCTAAGTAAAGAATCTTCTTGAGTCCCTAAAATTGTATGAATTCCTATTTTTGTACTGATTACTACGTAACCTACTCAAATTGAGGACACTGCTTTGTTTCTCAATTATTAAGTTTTACTGATTGTCCTGCACATAAAACATTTCAGCCTGTATTTGTCATCTACAACCAATTATTATAACTTCCGTATTGTACTCCCAACAAAAAAGGACAACTCTGATATACGGAGACCCCTTCCCTCTTCCTAGACTTTCTTATGAAAGTATTCTAACCTATAACAGATTTTGGAAAACTCCCAGCTTTGTTGGTGTGACTTTCTGGGCTGTGATCACTCGCATTGGCTCAGAATAAACCTCTTTAAAATAATTTACAGAGTTTGGTTTTTCCATTATCAACTAGATAAATTAGACAAAGAAAAGAAAATATCTTGTTCTAAGGATCTGGGGATAAGATCTAAATGTGCTTGGAAGATCAATCAGATGTGAAGGCAAAACTGTAACTGAAAAGAGGTCAAATTTAGAATTATCAAATGGAGAGCTATCTAGAGTGTCGTAAAAATTTTAAAGTAAACAAAACCGTAACATGAGATTGGGTTTGAGGTGCTTTTATGCACTCAAAAGTTTCAACATAAACTAACCCTCTTCTGACTTGAGGATTCTTCCCAGGGCCATGTTATTTACCTTCTCTCTCCTCCTCTTGAGTTTTGTGTCCATTTGCTTTTAAATCCCAAGCAAATGCCTCCTTCGTGGTGCTTGGGCAGATGCTATAAATAAAATCAGCTGAAGGGTCTGATTGATAGTAAACAGGCTTCAGGTGATAATGAGTCTTCCGTAATTAGGGCCTCATCGGATTCAACCCAACCCTTTCCGTCCCTCCCCAGCGGCGCACACAGGGCTCCTCGCCGAGTATCTAGGGAGTGGCCAAGAGTCACTGGCCCCTGCCGCTGTGAGCGCTGGGTCCCTTTTCCTTCATAGAGGTGGGGATTAAGTAAACTGAGCCTATTTTGGTTTTGCTTGCGTTTGGGGTAGGAGTAGCCAGCGGAGTGAGCAGCGCCCGGATGCGCCCCGGGCCCCCTCCACATCCCTCGGGGACGCGCACCGGGCTCGAGCGTGGAACGGGGCTGAGATGGCAACCGCTGGAATAACGGACTCGGCTCCCTGCGGCTCCCCAAGCCTTCGGGGAGAGACCGGGCTGGCCAGGGCACCTGGCCTTCGCGCCCCTCCCAGGGCCAGCCCCAGCGCAGCAGGTGGACACAGCAGCTCCGGAGGACCCAGCTGGCCCGAGGTGGCACCAACCCCCTCCGTCCAGCGCCGGCCTACATACCCCCGAGGTGGGCAGAGCCCACCCTAGACCCTAGCTCGCTGCAGCCCCATCGCCAAACTCAATATCCACCCCGTCACCCTGGCCCCGACCTGTTCAGCCTTTCCAGCTGCAAAAGAAAGGGGTGCGGCCCGGGAGTCCCCACCCCGAGGGAAGCAGCCACCACTGTGATTCCTCGCCCGAGCGCAGTGGGCCGCGGGAAGGTGGCCTGCCGATCACTCACCTGTCTTTGCGGGCCTGTTTTAGGCAGTGGCAGCTCAGATGACCGAACCGCTGCCACCTGGTCCCGTCGTCTCCCTAGACCGATCCCGCCGGCGGCCGCGCAGCAGCGACTTTTAACCGCGCATGCGCGTGCGCCGCGGGCTGGGAGGAGGCGGCTGCCCGAGGCGCGTGAGGCGCACCCTGGCCCCGGGGGCCCAACGGCCGCGGAGGGGCGCCTGGCCCGCGCCTCGTGCGCGCCGGCCGCCACCGGGCCCGCGCTCCTGCGTTAGCCAAGGACGGATTCCTCCTTGTTAATCCAAAGACTTCCTCCTCCGAGCGCCTGCCTTTTGTGCAAACAGAGCGCTTCTTCCTCCTATTGCACAATAATCGGGTCCTGAACCTGATGTCGATCATGCTTTTGAACAGAATCCAGTTATAGGTGCAGTAAGGTGAGTGCTCCAGGCTTTCTCTAGAGTTCTGTGAAGAGAGGAGCAATCATTGTGGTTAGCAGAGAGCCTTCCTATTTCGTGTGTGTATGATAAATACAGATATGTTAAATCTTTTAACGTAGCAAATACAGTACATATAAAACAATACATTCTTTTTCTTACTTACAATACTTCTGATAAGAATTGCCCACATTTTTTGAGCTCACTGTGCTCTAAGTGTTCTACAGTCATTGGCTTGTTTAACATTCACAATAACCCAGGTGAGGAAACTGGTAACTTGACCGAATGTGCACAATTAGTAAATAGCGGAAAACAGATTTAAATTAGAACTGCTTCTCTCAGAGCCTGTAGCTTCAACCAACGCATTAAAAATACAGTATTAACATAGTACTGAATCACAAGCTTCTTTGCTCTATAGATATTGGATCGCGCAGCTTTGACTTCTTATGTTTTATATTAAACGTGTCTTTGAATTTTGTATAACTATGATTTAAATTTTATTGGAAAAATAGCATTTAATTGACCGGTTAGTCTAAAACCTCTGTTGAAGAGCCTCAGATTAAAGAATTGATGGCATTCCATGCACAATGTGGTTATTGCCTAGGGAGCAAGGTCATTGAATATTTTTTCACATTGCTTCACTAATAAGGCCACCATTTCTAGACTTTTGAAGCTGTCACCTCCTGGAGAGTGTTTGGATAGTGTTAAAAAGACATTTTATTTGAGGGACTTTGTAACAACATATTTCCCTTAATTTCTTTCTTCCATCTTTCCAGCTTTTGTTATTCAGCATAAAATTCTGTGGCCCATAACAAATAACACTTGATTTATTAGAGAAGGATTTGTGAAGGGTCCATTCAAAGTTTGCGGTGAGGAAGCCGAAAACTAAAAATGTAAAAATACATATTTTTTTGGTAAGATTTAGTATTATCTTCTTAGTCACACAGTGCTCAAAACCTTGAGAACATTTTTGACTCTTACCTTTGGCTGCTACATTCACTACTGTCTCCATTAAAGTTTGTCTCCATAAAATCATTTAAAAGAGCTCACCCCACCCCTCAGTCCCTGTGCCATTTCTCTAGTTGAGATTCTTCCTGCTTTAGAAACTGTTGCCAAGAGTTGCCTAACTGCTCCCACCTGCACTTTGTGTAGTCAGTTGCTTTATTCCTCAACTCATTCAGAAGCTCCCAATGACCCTTCATTACCTACAGAATCAAATCTAATTCTTAACCCTGGAATTCAAGGCCTTAACCTACAGCTCCACAATTATGCGCCACTTAGTGAAAGGACGATTGAATATTTATAATTTTGTTTATTATAAATTATATGTATATATTTATATTTATAATTTTACAATTTTGCTTAACAGGCAACTTTTTACCAGAATAATACAGCATTATAATAATGTAAGAGAAGAAAAAATAATTTGCAATAAGACCAGTGGTATGGCTTTTTGAGAATGATGTCATGTTTAGAAATACAAGGGGAAGAATCCTCGAAGGTAATGCTGAACGATAGAGTTGTGAAGTGTTCTGACATATCAGAGTTGAAGACACATTTAGGGAGAGCCTGAAATGACTTAATCAAGTTGGAGGGACCAGGGCAATTGGAAAGCTAGAAATACATTAAAAGCAGGAACCGTGCATCCTAGTTGATGGAATAGAGTGATGCCCTGTTGGAAGCCTATTTTGTAAT
>CAUYRT010096972.1:0-13913 GCA_963574885.1 Lepilemur ruficaudatus
TTTGAAGACTATATTCCAATGTAAAGAATGATATAAACAGGCCCGGCGTGGTGGCTCATGCCTGTAATCCTAGCACCCTGGGAGGCCGCGGTGGGCAGATCACTTAAGGTCAGGAGTTCCAAACCAGCCTGAGCAAGAGCAAGACCCTGTCTCTCCTAAAAATAGAAAGAAATTAATTGGCCAACTGAAAATATATAGAAAAATTAGCCGGGCATGGTGGCTCATGCCTGTAGTCCCAGCTACTCGGGAGGCTGAGGCAGAAGGATCGCTTGAGCCCAGGAGTTTGAGGTTGCTGTGAGCTAGGCTGATGCCACGGCACTCTAGCCCGGGCAACAGAGTGAGACTCTGTCTCAAAAAAAAAAAACAAAGAGCTGAGACAGAAATACAGTGTTCGATCCATGCCCATCTGAAAGGATGATGACGTTCAGGTGGTTCAGGGTCATCAAGTTGGCAAAGTAGTCCAGATTTACAGGAAGAAATGTTGTCACCTACATTGAATGGGTGCAGCGGGAAACGGCCAATGGCACAACTGTCCATGTGGGCATTCACCCCAGCAAGGTGCCTATTACTAGGCTTAAACTGGACAAAGACCGCAAAAACATCCTTGAACAGAAAGCGAAATCTCGCCAAGTAGGAAAGGAAAAGGGCAAGTACAAGGAAGAAACAATAGAGAAGATGCAAGAATAAAATAATCCTACGTACAACTTTCATTAAAAACTGCTAAAAGGGGAAAAATAAACAATATTGTCCATCCACACGTGGAGTATCACTCAGCCACAAAAAAGAACAAGGCTCTGACACAGGCCACAGCGTGGCTGGACCTTGAGGACATTATGCTCAGTGAGAGACGCCAGACACAGAAGGACATGTAGCGTGAGACTCCATTTATATGAAATGTCCAGAACAGGCAGATCCACAGAGATGGGACGTGAATTCGTGGTCACCAGGGGCTGGGGGTGGGGGGGTGGGAGTGACTGCTCATAGGGATGGGGCTTCCTTTTAGGGTGATGAGAATATCCTAGAATTAGAGAGAGGTGGTGCTTGCACAACAGTGAATGTGCTAAACACCACTAAACTGTGGGCTATAAATGGGTGAGTTGTATACTATGTGAATTGAATCTCAATGAAGATTCTTTGTTTTTAGAGATGGGTCTCACTCTGTGGCCCAGACTGGAGAATAGTGGTACGATCACAGCTCACTGCAGCCTCCAACACTTGGGCTCAAGTGATCCTCCTGCCTCAGCCTCCCGAGTAGCTGGGACTATAGGCAGGTGCCATCACACCCAGCTAATTTTTTGTAGAGATGGGGTCTTGCTAAGTTGCCCAGGCTGGTCTTGAACTCCTGGCCTCATGCAGTGCTCCGAATGTGCCTCCCAAAGTGCTGGGATGACAGGCGTGGGCCACTGCGCCCAGCTGATTTTTTTTTTTAAATCTTCAACAGGAAGCCCAAACATGAAACCAAAAGCTGGGTGGGGGAGGGGTGTCCTGTCACTCAGCATGACCCAGCCCCACCCTGCTGGCCGGGCCCCATGAGAAGGCCACCTCTTCTGGGAAGCCTGCTCTGACCAGTATCCCAGTGCATGCACCTGTAGCTCCAACGTTGCTCAGCACTCGGTGCAACCTCAGAAGGAGGGGACAGGGCCCCGCCAGGGCCCGGCTGGGGCAGTGTGTGGAGGAGCTGGGGGAGAGCAGGAGGAGGGAGCAGGAGGGGGGTGACGGGAAAGGGGCACCAAGGGATGCTGCCCCACAAGAGGCCACATCACAGCATGGCAGGCACCCAGGCCACAGGGGGACTCAAGAGACAGGCTGGACACGGCAATGGCTCCCTGGGGCCCCCCTGGGCAGGCTCCCTCCTGCCTGTGAGGGCTGCTCCATGAGGGCATGGTGGGCCTGGGAGGCCCTGTTGGCTCAGCCCCAGTTCACCCTCCACTGCCCAGGGCTTCCTGTGGCCCTGAGAGCCACAGAGGA
Organism: Lepilemur ruficaudatus; assembly: GCA_963574885.1. Lineage (NCBI taxonomy): Eukaryota > Metazoa > Chordata > Mammalia > Primates > Lepilemuridae > Lepilemur > Lepilemur ruficaudatus. The sequence continues at coordinate 1,969 of CAUYRT010096972.1, forward strand.
GGGTCTCAGCCCATCCATGGCAGAGCACGCTGGAGCCATGGGAGGCAGGATGTGCCTTCGCTTCACAGAGGAGACGATGGGGCAGGGCTGGGCTGCTGTGTCTTCAAATGGGGACGACCTTGAGCCACTGCCAGGCCCGAGGTGGACACTGAGGCCCCCACCCAGGAAGGTGCCTCCTCCCCAGATACCAGGGCTGAAAGAGGGGCCTAGACACAGCTCCCTGGTCTCAGGGGCTCCTGTGCTCACCACCTTAGGGACGCCCAGACCAGGGGAGGGGCAGAGGCTGGGCACTCGGACATCTGCATGGTGAAGGTGCATCAGCCCCTGCAGCTGGGCATTCAGGGTGACCCTGCCCCTCACAGCCCCAACCCATCCCTCGACGTGCCCCCTTCTCAGTGAGGTCCAGGGCAGTCACAGGACCCTCAAGGCCCACCCTGCCTGCCTCCCCAGCACCCCTGCCCAAGGCAGGGCCCAGCCCCACCCCAGCCCAGGCTCCAAGCACAACCCCAGCCACATGGAGGGGATGGCGAGGCCAACCCAGGGGCTCAACCCACATCAGCCTCCTCAGACGCCAGGAGGGGAAAAGCCGCCCCAGAGGCTCGTCCCCGGCAGGCTGCACCTGCACTAAAGGTGGGACCTTGGTCCCAGAACATCCCGGAGCTGGCCATGGCCTGGGCGCGGCAAACACCACCTGCCGGCACTGTGTCTGCTGCCCGAGCTCTCATTCTGCACATGGGGAAACCAAGGCACCAAAGGAACCCCCTGCTCCCTGCCTTCACTGTTCTGGCTGAATAGTGCCCCAAGTGCAGGGCCTCCCCAGGGGTCCAGCATGCAGGTTCCCAGGCCCTGTGCCGAAACAGCCTGGCTGGGAAAGGCCTTGGGAAATGCCGTCTGATGTGCCCCCGACTCCCCAGATACACCCAGGGAAGCGGCAGTGGGCGCAGGGCCCCAGCACCACAGGCCCCACCCTGTTGAGGTCCGAGGGCCACACACACTTAGACCCACATGCTGAGGTGGGGGTGGGGGGAACCCCAAGTTACCATCAAGTACAACATGCACTATTTGGGTGACAGGGATGCTAACAGCCCTGATTTCACCACTATCATTTCACCTATATAACAAAAATCACTTGTACCCCTAAACCTATTGAAATAAAAAATAAACTTAAAAAACCTAGATGCTGAGTGGGGAGAGAGGACAGAGTCCCAGGAGCTGGAGACCACCTGGTCTATACCACCTGCCCCTGGGAGTTTGTTCTGGTGTCCCGTGTGAACAGGATAGAAGTTAGTTTCTTTTCTAAATAATGAACTCAGGGTCTCCCCCTAGGCACTGGGGCCAGAGCATTCTCTGGGGTGGGGCCATCCTGGGCACTGCAGGTGCTGAACAGTGTCCCTGCCTCCACACCCCAATGCCAGGAGCACCCCCAGTCGTGACAACCACAGATGTCCCCAGACACTGCTCAAGTCACTCCTGCTGCCCTCCTGGAGCCCCACTGCCCTGCCTTCCAGTGCAGCCCCTGCCCCGTCCCAGCCACTGGGTCACTCATGGGAACAGTGTCTCCAGACACCCCTCTGGGCCAGGCGCTGGCTCCATGGCCGCTGCCCTGTCCAATGGCCACGTCCAGTGTGGTGGCTCTGACACTCCAAGGACACTCCAGTTACTGGTGGCCCCACCCACCTTTAGGACCACCAATCTATCCACGAGGTCACCTGATGCCTCCTCGAGATCTGCCCACGAACACTCAGTGCTTCCCAGCAGCCCGGCGCTCTCTCACAGGTGCCAAGCACCACCTGCCCCCCCCCACTCGAGCTTCCTGGCTTTCGGCTGACAGGCACCCACACGCCACTGCCACCTGCCCCACTTTGCTTCCCAAGGTGCCCAAGGACAAGCAGGAGACACACCAGCAAAGCAGTGTGAGGGCTTCTGTGTCTCCTCCGAGCTTCAGCAGGGCAGCTAGCCCTCATGCTGTCCTGGGGAGCCGGGGGTGAGTCGAATCACCCCTCCCACGGCACCAGGTCAGGTCTCTCAGGTGCAGGAGCAGAGCCGGCTCCTCTCAGAGACCGTTCTCCAGCACCTGCTGTTCACCCACCCAAATAAGCTCCAAGGAGCTCATTAAGCTCCTACCTGGGCCAGCAACCGGGGCTCAGAGATGGGCACAGGGCACCTGCCCTAGAGGACTGCACTGGGCAGCTTCAGTGTGTGCAAAGGAGCGTTGGAGATGCCTCACGGGAGAAGGGTGTGCATGTGGGATGCGAGCTTAGTTATGATCAGCAGGTCCCTGGGACGCCACACGGACGCAGACCCCAGCTCCAAACGAGACCAGAAACGGCCAGCACAGACCAGCACCACCGCAGTCAGGTTCCTCAACTCTCACAAGGTCAGAGCCCAAATTCTGGAAACTTCCTCAGACCTGTCTCTCCACCCGGAGACAATTTCAATACTTTTCAAGGCACTAAAACGTCTGTTGACACAAGGGGGCCCTGGATACATCCAGCCCCCACCCCAGGGCTGGGGGGATGTCCGGTCTCGGGTGGCCTGGGCTCCGACACAGCGTCAGCGAAACCGTGGCAGCTTCAAAGCTGAGAGCAGGTACAGGGACCTCACCTACAAGATGGGGTCCCTGGCAAGTTCACCCCAAAGATCTAACAGGCCACGGCTCTGCATCCCTAGGCCCTGAGATAACACAGGACCAGACCTCCTGCCTCTTCCCACTGCTGTCGGGCAAAACCACCCCCAAACGTTCTTTCTCTCCTAGAGAAGTTAAAGCCAGTGAATTCCAAGCAAAGGCAGATGACAGCGCCCTTTCCTCTGCAAATCAACAGCTTAATGCTCTCACTCTGACGTCAACAAACTCTCTTCTAAAAAAAATAAATAGAAAGGTCTACACTCTGCAAATAGGCTGGTCTGCGCTAGCTGTGTGTTGATTGCGTGCTGGTTTCATTACATGGGACCAAAGCGCCCTGTGCAAACTTGCAGATCACAGCATTTATACCAAGAGAGGACTGGATACAATGTCAAATTCTACAAGTGAGAAATCTTCTGGAGCCAGAGAGCAGGATTATGTGCAAAAGTGACCAAGAGGAAGCAGCTGGAAGTGCAGGTTATAAAATCACACCTTTGACGAGATCTGAACTATGCAAATCAGACCGCACAGGAGGATGACACTGGAACGTGGCAGGGTGTGCAGTGCGGGTCTGCAACATCTTCTCTGCATTTTCAACGTTTCACACAGGCACTACATCTCTGGCCAGAAAAAAGTAAGAAAAAAAACATTTAAAGAAGGAAAACCTAAGCCCTCGGGCAAGGACACAGGAAGCACTTCTGAGCAGAGAGGAAGCAGCACCTTCCGGGTCCCCTGCCAGCCACTCAGGGAGGGACCACAGACCACAGAGGGACGCTGGGCTGCTCCTCATGGGGACCAGCCGTGGGGCTGCCAGGCAGGGGGGCCGCGGAGGTGACTTGTTGATTAACCAAAGAGAAAACAGGAAGCAGAGTCATAAAAGCCACTCAAGCTTGCAGAGGGGCGGGGAGCAGCCACCACAGCCGCCTAGAAACAAAACGCTCTGGAGGCGTGGAGTCCTGGGACACCCGCCCCCCAACACAGGAAGGAGCCACCAGGACAGCGGGCTCCTGGGCATGGTCCTGGCTCCGCCCAGGGACACAGCAGGACCCCAGGGCCCGGTCTCTGCTGGTGCTTCTGCAGTAAGGCATGGGCTGTCCAGGCACCCAGGGGACAGAAGCCAGGGGAAGGCAGCTCAAAGTACAGTTCAGCAAAACACCTGCACACGAGTGTCACGGCAGCATGATTCGTCTCCACCAAAGGTAGAAACAGCTCAGGTGCCCATCAACACGTGAGTGTTGATAAGCACACGTGGTGCATCCACACACTAGAGTATCACTCAGCCACGAAAAGGGACCAGGCTCTGATACAGGCCACAGCGTGGATGGACCTTGAGGACATCATGCTCAGTGAGAGACGCCAGACACAGAAGGACACACAGTCTGTGACTCCATTTATATGAAATGTCCCCCACAGGCAGATCCACAGAGACAGGATGTGGATTTGTGGGTGCCAGGAGCTGGGGAGGGGTCGGGGTTCCCATGTGGGTGATGAGAATGTTCTGGAACTAGATAGAGGTGACGGTTGCACAATTCTGTCCATGTACCAAATGACACTGAATTGTACATTTCAAAAACATGAACTTTTATGATGTGTGAATTACATGCCAGTGAAGTTGTTAAAAGAAAATCAAGTCCGGTTCAGTTGACACGGTGGCTGTGGATCCTGGCAGCTTTGCTGTGATTCCCTGATACCAGCCACAGCCAGCGCCCCAGACTCCTGGGTGAGGAATCAGCGTTCCACACCTGCCCTGGCCTGGCACAGGTACCGAAAGCCCACTGTGCGCCCAGCGTGGCTGACTGTCCAGTGCAGACCTTCAGACAACTGACCCGCCGCCCCCCCAGCCCTGGCTCCCACCTCATCTCACAGTCATGCCTCCCTCTGCCAAGGGACAGGCACACACGAGACACACAAGGGTGGTGGCCAGTGTGGGAGCGCAGGGGGCAAACCCTCGCCTCCTCTGGCGCCCGCCAGCCTGGGCCTCCCGGTGGAACCCCTCCCGACGCGGCTGGAAACTCACAAAGGCCGCCTGGGACGTTCTGTTTGCCAGGAGAACAAAAGCTGACACAGTACAGGGCTCCGGTTCTCAACACACTAAAATCTGAACCGTTTACCACCCAGATCCCAACGTCCCCCAGTCAAGGCAAAGGCGGCGTCCAGCCTCACCCTGCGCTTTACTGAGCTGCTGTCCCCCTTCCAGCGGAATGTCAGTTGATGGTCACATCTCCCGGGGCCCCTGGTGGCAGCGGCACAGCCAGGGAAGTTCTGGCTGCACAGAGGCACAGGCCAGAGCTGTTCCTGCCAGCCGCCGGACATGGCGGTTCTGGGAACCACCCGGAGGGCTGAGCACGTTACCCCATATCACTTCTCCAAATGGCCAGGCGTGCCTATTATAAATGACACTTGATGCAGGCAAAGATGCACCCCTCGCCCCACAGAGAAAGGCTGCAGAGCCACTCTGAGCTACTGCAGCCGCGGCTGGGCGCTCTGGGCAGGTGAGACTGGGACGGCCCCTGAGCACCACAAGCTGTCACCAGCTTATCAGACACACACGCTCCCTGTGACCCAGAAACCCCACTTCTGGTGACACAGCTGTGCCCACTTGTCCCGCAGCGTGCACACAAAGTAACTCCCTGAAACAACAAGTATTCGGGCAACCCGTCCACAGCTGTCAGACAAGCCACAGTAGGGCCTTGGCAGAGCAAAGTTCTTGGGGTGCATTTCACGGATGGGGACAGTCCTCCTTTGCACAAGAAGGCGGATCTGGCTCAGGCTGCAGGGGAGGGGTCAGAGAACCACAGCCCAAAGCTGGGCCATCAGCACACAGTGATTTTTACATTTCTAAACAGTGAGGTGGTGGGGGCATAAAAGAACAATGTTTTGTGAGAGGTGACAACGATATGAAATTGAAGTTCCAGTTCCAGTATGCTCGAATGAGGTGCTACGGGGCTGCAGCCATGCCGTCCACAGTGGCACCGGCTGCCGCTGCACCGTGATGGCAGGGTGGAGAAGCTGTGTACACCGCAGGCCGGGTGCATTTACTACCTGCCCACAGTAAGTGCTCATTGGTGAGAAAGGGGGAACATGCATGTCCTGATGCTTTCTGGTACTTTCCTACTTCATAGTAAGAATTGTTAGTTTTCACCAGCAAGAGGTGACAACCAGACTGCCCAGCAGCCTTCCCGGTGAGGAATAGGAGGGAACGAGAGTCTGCCCGCTGTCTCACTCTGCCCCCAGTGACCCCCCTGGCAAAGGCCCACAATGTCACGATCTCAGAAGAAAGCTTCCCACACGCACTGGAGGGCTAGACTCCACTACGAGAGGCACAATTCGAGTTGAGTTTATTAAGCTTCTCACAGACAAAGGAGCCTTTTTCCCTGCAGCCGGCTGGCAGTGAGGCTGGCTAGTGGGCCAGATCTCAGGGCTTGGGAGTGGACACCCTGTTTTTCTTTGGAGAACTTGCAAGCCCCACCCGCACCTCCTCAGGCCTCCAGTCAGGACTTGGACAGCGGATGCCCGGCCCCCTGGGCAGGCCAGTCCACCTGGCAGCACCCGCTGGGGGCTGGTGAAGGAGGTGTGGTGGCTTCCAACTCACAGCTGCAAACCTCTGGGCCAAAGACAGCAACAGGACAACACAGGCCCACCCTATGTTGTGGGCCAAGGAGGGGCCTCCCAAGAGGCAAAGCCCTCACACGTCCAGGACTGAGCCAATGAAATCCAACACTGTCCTCAAGCAAGAACCTACGGCTGATTTCAAGGTCTCAGGTGGCAGCAGCGCACAGTCTAATCCAGGTTCCACCGACCACTCTACCCCCTTTGACTCAGTTTCCCCTCTTGTTGTTCTGCCGGGCAGGGGTGAGACTGGAGCCCTAAGAGTCCTCAGGCCTGTCTCCGCCAACATCCCTGGGGACCTCCTAGCAGCTTTGGGTGCTCACAGGAGGGCTAGGGACCTCCACTGACCATCCAGGAAACCCAGGGGCTCAGACACTTGCTGTCTGGTTTTGTCCGAATGACAACGTCTGCGGTGAAGCATCCTGTCGCTGATCTTACATGTGCATCTGCCAAAACCCACACTGCATGTTCTGAATGGTGCCTTCGTCATGGACACATCGTGCCCCAGCCACACACACCAGGCCCCCCCCGACACATCCTCCCCGATGCCGCAGGCCCCGGTGTCTGGGTAGCACTGCTAGTGTGCAGACGCTGGACCCCCTTGACTCTGCTGCTGCAAGGTGACCCCCTGGACGGGTTTATCCCCGAAGACCCCCAGACGACAGGGGGTCCCATGGCTTCCTCCCGGGCACTGGGAGTGCACGGCCACCGGGACTGGGGCGCTGTAGGACAAGCCCCTCAGGGAGTGAGGCGGTGCACTCACTGGGTGCACAGCCTAAGGGGCCAAAGGCACACAGGGTGCCGGGGCAGCCCCATTGCCGCCTCGTCCAGCCATGCACCTCGAGGTTCCCCTGCTGGCTCCCCAGGCACCTCAGACGTGTCCTACCAGCACCAGAACACAACAGGCCCAAAGCTGTCTCCACCCTGGCAGCTGGGGCCAGCAGGAGCAGACACCAGCGAACTGTTCCCAGCCAGGGGTGGGGGGCCAAGGACCTGGAAGTTGAGGACGGCCATGCCACCAGCCAGACGTGAGCTGGTGGGACGTGAGCAGCTCTTCCCAGACGGCAAGCAGGAGGCAGTGCCCCCCATCAGTGCCCACACAGCCAACAGAGGTCAAAAACCAGCAGCCCGTGCGCCACACCCTCCCTCATGTGCTTCTAGACTAAGGAGAAAAGTGACTCAGAAGTCGGCACGTAAGCCTGGATTCCTGACTCCTGGAAGTGAGGCTGCGGTTCTCTCAGGAGGGCACCTGCTGCCCCTGCCCACTTCACTCCCACCGTGCATCTGCTGCCCCCGGGGACCAGCCCTCCCCGACCAACCCAACCCTCAGCTCACAGAGAACTGACCCACCGCCCCAAGATGCCTGGCCACGCCTCCCAGGAGTGTCTACACTGGGCACTAAGACTTTAAAAATCCTCACGGGAACACATCCGCCTTCCCGGCTGGTCCCATTTTAAACCCGACTGTTCCGGCTCTAGACTGTTCTGGCTCCCGTGATAACTTTGGAGCCTGTGTCACTCTGGTTTGGGCCAAGTGGACGTCACGGCCCAAATGCCAGTCAGACTGAGCAAGAGCCCGCCAGGCCCCTGGGAAGGAGGAAGGCGAAAGCTGACACAGGCAGCAGCCCCTCCCAGGACCTCCTCCCAAGGTCACGTCCACCCCTGCAGGGTGTCCCCGCCAGTCCCAGGTCTAGCCCGGTCGATAAGATCCTTTCTTAGAAAAGGAAGGTGAAGTTCCAAAAGTTAAGAGGACTGAGAGAGCAGCAGGGGCCGGGCAGGGTGGGTGCAGAGTGTCTGGCACCGATAAGGAAGGGGCACCCCCAGCGCCCTTGGGAGGAGCCTCTCAGCCTCAGATCAGGATGCGTCTGGGATGCCCAGGGGGGCACCCTAAGAAGTGTGCTGAAAAAGTAAGGCCCTCCGCACTGTGTGGGGACGACAGCACAGAAAGCAGACCCCCTTAGGGAAGGGCACCAGCACCTGAGCCAGGTGCCACAACTCAGGCCAGCCAGAAAGGGCTGCATTTGCCTCCTGCTGACTGATAAGCCGGGGCAAACCATTCTTTTTGGCAACCACAGGGTTCCCCTCCGACAGGATCAACAAATCACATTCCGCCTGGCCCTGGTAACGGCCACACACTGTGCCGAAAACCTGCTGGCCGCCGAACACAAACTCTCAGGGACCAAACACGAGCTGGTTCCTCCGGGCAGCTATGTTCCCTGACAGCCGGGAGGGCCAAGCGGACGGACCCCGGTGGCGCAAGGGGGTGCTGCTACCCAGGCATGTCAGGACGGCGTCCAAGAGCCCAAACACACCCGCGACCCGCTGCAGCAACTGACCCCAGCTGGGTGAAAGTCCTCGTGCAGGTTTCCAACCACACTTCCCTCGGCACGGAGAACACGGGCGCTGGCGTGTCAGCTCAGGTTTTAATAAGGGGAAGGAAGGGAGGAGAGGAGGGACAGACAGGAGGAAGGAAGGCAAGGGAGGAGGAAGAGCGAACAACCGGCCTGACGGAGGCCAAGCCCAGCAAGCCCCACTTACTTCTTCACGTTGGCCTCGCCGTTGGGGATTCTTCGCAACTTCTTCTTCTTGAGAATCTTCACTGCCCTCCGGCACAGCGTCTCCGAGTCCAGCACCTCCTTCACCTTGCCGTAGGAGCCCTCCCCTAGCAGGTCCCCCATCAGGTACTTGCCGATGAGCTTGGCCCGCTTGCGGCGGGGCTGGTAGATGACCTCCGTGGAGTCGATGCGGTGGATGAACGTGTCCATGCCCACCGACATCAGCTCGCCCTCGGTGAATACGCCCAGCTGCTGCGGGTCCACCACATCCATAGTGGACCCAGCGCCCTGGCGTCGCGCCGGCGAGCCCGAACCCCACTGGGGGCGAGCGGTTCTTCCTTGTGTCCCGACTTCCCTTCTCCAAAATATTAAAAAACAAAAAAAAAAGGCAACGAAAACCCCAAAAGGGAAAAAACTCTTCTTCCAAAGGAAACGATTGTACTAAAAGTCAGTTCGGGCTGCGAGCCCGGTGCAGGGCCTGCTGCGCCCACGGGCGCCGGGAGTCCGGGACGGCGGCTCAGTTCGGGTGCCGCCCGGCCTCTGGGCCTGGGAGCGGCCCGGCGGGGTCAGCTAGTCCACGGGGCCCTCGGGAGGCCGGCCGGGGCTCCTCGGTGCTAGGTCATCCTCCGGGGACCTCAGGCCCGCGGACAAGCACAGACGCAGCCGGGCGAAGTCTCCTCGGGGCCGTCCATCCCCACCGGCTCGTGGCGCACGCCGAGGGATCCGTGCGGCTCGCTGTCCCCCAGGACCCCCACACCTGGGGAGACAAACTTCTCTGGGAGGTCCTCCGGCGACGCCCCTGCGCTCCTGCCGCCCGTCCCGGGCGAGAGCGCTCAGCCGCCGCCGCCTATCCGGACGTCTCGGGGGGCATCGCCCTCCCGTCGGCCGGGCGAGCGCTCGAGGGGCTGGGGGCTTCCAGGGCGCGCCCCCGCCGCCGCCAACAGATACGCTCAGGGCCGGCCGCTCCGGGCGCCCACGAGAGCTCGAGCCGCGCGGCCTCCCCTGGCCCCGAGGCGCCCCCAAAACCGGCCAGCGAGCCCCCGCCCCGCGAACGTCCGCCGGGGATCGGCCCCTGCCCCGAGCGCCCTCCGCGCCCGAGCCGCGAACCGACGGCTCGGCGGGGGCTCCGCGGGGCTCCGGGTGGCCGACGCGGCGCAGGCCGCAGGCGCCGGGCCGGGGGTTCCCGAAGCTGCTGGAGCCCGGCGGCGCGTCCCCCTCGCCGCGGCCGCCGCGCGTGTGGAGGAGGCGGAGCGGCGAGGGGGCCCCAGTCCATCCAATGCCGCGGCAAGAGCCGCCGGCGCCCGCCTTCCCGCCGCCGCCCCGCGCCTCACTCGCGGGCGCCCCGGGCTGCCTCCTCCTTGCGCGCCCGACACGCCGCCGCCATCTTGTTTACCTCCCTCCCCATCCCTGCGCCGCCGCCGCCGCCGCACGCCCCGCCGCAGGGCACGCCCCCTGGTGGCGCTGACGTCTCCACCCGTTGGCTGAGTCGGAAGGCACTGCCCCTAAGGCCCGCCCCTCCGCCGCTGATGATTGGACCGTTTGGACACGGGCGGGCGCCTGAGCGAGGATTGGTCACCGCTCGGCCCCACCCGAGGGGTGGATACGGCTCGCTCATTGGCCTGTGGGGGCGCCCGTTACGGGGAGGGGGCGGGACGCGGGCATGGGGAGGCGAGGCTACAGCAGTTACCTCGGAGGGGTTTGGGGCTGGGGTCGGAGGTCACGGGCGCCAACGGACTCTGCGGAGCGGCACCTGGGTGCTCGCAGCCCTCGTGGTCTGGCACCGAGGCTAACGGACCAGGGGAAGAGGCGGGCGCCTGCCAGGGCCCTTCACCCGAGTCCCCCTTTGGGGCTAGGTCAGGGGTCAAAAAGTAACCCAAAGTGACCAATTCCAGGAAAAATCCTTATTTAAGCCTCTGTCCGACGGGTGGGGGAGAGAGATTCGCTGGAAGATCTCTGCCCTAAAGGAGCTCACGGGCGAAACTCAGAACGGAGCTGGCGCGGTCCCAGCAGAGTGCTTTTGGTGAAAAACAAAGAGTTGCCAAAATACGGTTTGATAAGGCTGAAATGCCTCTGTGCCAGTCCCATCTTTTCTACCTCTCCGGTAGTTAGTATTGGGAGTCATTTTCATAGAACAAACTGCTTCTCTCTCTAGAGCTCTGTCAGCTGCACCCGGCACAGGGAAAGGTACTTCTGAGTGTTTCAGGGGAGGAAACCCTTTAGATGGGCAGCCCCTCCAAGTGCCCTGACCTTGGCTCCCCTGAATTCATCAGCATGGCACTTGACGCTTCGGATATTTAAAACACTCATCATGACAAGCATTGCTACCATTTGTGGTGAGCTGGCAGCACATCAGGCACTCTCGACCCCCATTTTATAGATGAGGAAACTGAGTCTCCAAGGAGGCTAGTGAGCAGCACCAGGGGACAGACACACAATGAACTGGCAGATAGAGGAGTCCAGCCTGGGTCAATCAAGAGTCTGACAATCAAGTGTCCTGTCTGACACTAAGACCACCACCACAGCAGTGAAATCTAAAATCCATACAAACATTTATTTGGTCTCTGACCAGGGGTGGGGAGAGGAGGGATATGGGAGCCGAGGATGGGGCTCCGAGGGAAGACACTGTCCAAAGTTAGAGGCCCTGGAGCCTAGCTTGGTTCTGAGAGGTCGCAGAGGTCTGGGTGGGCGGGTGGCGGGCAGTTTGGAAGCCAGCCACCTGAAAGCAGACCCGGCCCTCTGGGGCCCAGAGGTCCAGGCCCACACTCAGCCAGGATCGGGTTTACGGCCACCCTCAGCCCCCAGCAGGGAAGGCAGCAGGCCTATGCCCCCCAGGGCTGGGGACTGCCACTATGCAAGTTGTCAGGTTTAAATTAAAAATAATAAAAATAGGTGAGGCGTGGTGGCTCACGCCTGTAATCCTAGCACTCTGGGAGGCTGAGGCGGGAGGATCGCTTAAGGTCAGGAGTTTGAAACCAGCCTGAGCAAGAGTGAGACCCTGTCTCTACTATAAATAGAAAGAAATTAATTGGACAACTAAAAATATATAGAAAAAATTAGCCGGGCATGGTGGCGCATGCCTGTAGTCCCAGCTACTCGGGAGGCTGAGGCAGGAGGATTGCTTGAGCCCAGGAGTTTGAGGTGGCTGTGAGCTAGGCTGAT